>PVJO010009464.1:0-69450 GCA_004026905.1 Hystrix cristata
TCCCCTGAAGGGTGGGCTCGTTGGCAACCCACTCGGGTCCCCTCCTGTCTCTCAGGAGCTCTCTTTCTCTCTCCCAATAAAATTCCTACTCTTAACCTCCTTTGTTCCTTAGAATTCATTCTTCGACTTCGGGGAACACGAACTCAGCGTAACTGACATCTAGCAGGTTGGGAGTTATATTTTTTCCCCTATATCAGTTTCACATGGCTCTTTGCCATGGGGCCCGGCACTCCTCCCAAGATGGGCACGCAGCGCCCTTCTCCTCAGGCAGGGCTTGCTCTGAGTGACAGAAGGTGACACGCGCAAACTCACTGCAGCTCTGGGGTGGCTCATTCTGCCACACTGGCCTGCGGAGCCTGTGAGGGGCTTGTTCTTTGAGACACAGTCTAGCTATGTAGTCCAGGCTGGCCTTGAGCTGACTGTATTGCCCAGGCCGGCCTCGAATGGGCAGCGATTCTTCTGCCTCAGCCTCCTGAGTGCTGAGATGGCAGATGTATGCCACTATGTCCAACTTTCACCTTGACTTTTGTTTGTTCAAATTAGAACACATTTATACCCGACCCAGGGTTTCATAACAGATCTGTGGGACACTTGGCCAATGTGGGCGGCCAGTGCCAAAGCATGCACTGTGTCCCTCCTGTGTCCCCAAGAGCTGTGGGGCTCACAGACAAAGTGGCTGCCTGCATCAGGCCACCCTGCCAGTCTTGTTGCCTCCCTGTAACTCTAATCTGCCAGAATGTGAGGTCACTGGTGAAGGTAAAGCTCACAACACCAGATTCAATTTTAGTATATTTGCTGCCGAAGGGAGCACAACACTGGATTCAAGACCTGGAGGCCCCGAAACAAGGACTGAGCTTGGGGGAGGGGAGGCAGAATATGTCACCCTCATGCCCTGCAGGTCACAGCCTCCCCAAGCGACAAGGCGGGGACACTCTGGCCTTGGGGCTGCACCAAAGGCAGTCAAAACGGTTCCGGTTCAGAAACAATGGGAGTAAACAAAAACCTCTTGTTGCACTGGGACTAAAGGCCAGACAGATAAAGGAAACCAGCACAAGGCAGATAAGGAAATAAATACACAGAGCAGCAGATAAAGGAAGTGTAAGGCAGATCCAGAAATATACACAATAGCAGATGAGGCTGTGACAGTGCTACACAGACTCCAGGAAACAGCCCACTCCAATGGGTCTGCCTGGGGGTTCTGCAAGAATTTCTTCCCTCCAGGCAGAAAACAATGAAAGGGAATCCTACAATGTATTTCCAAATCCTGCCAAGAATTTCATTGTATATATTGCATAAATTTTTGTCCAGTTTTCGCGGTGAATTAAACTTTTAAAAAATTAACTGGCCCGCAAATTGAACCAATGATTTTAATACAAGATCTTTGTATTAAGATTAGGCTGGGCGCCATAGTGGGCGCCTGTAGTCCCAGATACTGAGGAGGTTGAGGCAGGAGTATCATTTGAACCCACAAGTTCAAGGACTGTCTGGGCAATAGTTGGAGACTGAAGTTCAATAAACAAAGAAACAAAAAATGATGATGAGACAATGCAAAAGTACTACTGCCATTCAGTTTTGCACTTAAAAATGGTTACAATGGTAAATTTTATGTTACACATATTTTACCATGATTTGCTTTTAATTTAAAGGAAAAAAATGCCGATGAGATTTCTCGTTTCAGGTAGGAGTATGAAGGCAACGAAAACCTGAATTCTCTCAGTTCTCTCAGAAGCATAAAAACCGGAAGAGGAACGAAGCTCCCTCTCCCATAACTTTCATGAAATCAGGAAGCAGAGCCCTCCCCAAACTCCAAATAATGGGTTAGGGAACCAGAGAAAGACACCAGAAGAGTCTGCGATGGCGAGCCACCAGACCGGGGCCATGCATCGGGACCACCCAGAGGGTTCCACGGTCCCCCGGACACACCGACAGACCGGGACCGGGGGGCGGAACGCGGCCCAACCCCGCCTGCGAACAGCTGCAGGCAGATGAGAGCGGCCGCGCCCGGCGGCGCCAGTAGAGGACGCCCGAGAGCCGAGATGGGGGCTGCGGGACGACAGTGGGAAAAAGCCGGGAACAGAAGCCGGGAACAAAAGCCGGTGAGCGGCCTCGCTAGAAGACAAACCGGCAAAGGCCAGGCCTCGGGAACCGCTCTGAATTCTCCACACTTCCAGCAAGTCTTTCTCGACTGGGCAGGTTTAAATCCGTTCCTGTGGGAAATTCTTTTTGATGCTCTGTGTGTCTTGGGTTGGCTAGTGGGGGAGCCCCTTCAAGCCGCCTCTCTTGTCCTTTCTGACAGCAGAGATACTTGCGCCTCACTCTGAGCTGCTTCTTTAAAACAATCTTTTTGTGTTTTTTTAATTTTTGACACAGGGTCTCACTGTGTAGCCCAGGCTGGTTTTGAACTCACAGGGATCCTCCTGCCTCAGCCTCCCGAGTGCTGGGATGACAGATGTGCACCACTACACCCAGCTTTTAGCTTCTTTTGACAGATAGTAGTGGGAAGCATGCATCTAATAAAGCCATCTGTACACGCATATGTTAAAACATGAGTTGGGGTGCAACTTCTGACACACACTCCTCTCCATCTCCTTCTGCTCACACAAAACACTGGTCCACATGGAGATGTTTCTGCTGTTCTTTGTCCTCCAGTGCCAAGACCTCAGCCTGAGCACAACATCATGTGAATGGGTGTGCGTGGCAGAACAAGACTACAGGCTAGAGCCGGAGTACAGGGTGAGGGTCCTCACCCACTGCTCCTGTCTCCCCAGCAAGGGCGCCCCCAAGTCCCAGGGAGTTAAGAAGTGACTGTGCTGGACGTGGTGGCACAGGCCTGTGATAGCACTCAATGAGGCTGAGGCAGGAGAATCACAAGTTTAAACCCAGTGTGGGCAACTTATAGAGATCCTGTCTCAAGATAAAAAATTAAAAAGGGCTGGAAATGTAGCATAGCGCTAAGGGCCTGGGCTTAATCCCCAGCACCATGGAAAAAGAAGAAGGAGAAGGAAAAGAGGAAGAAGATGATGATAAGGAAAGAGGGCAAGAAACAGACAGACAGACAGACTGGTCCCTGGCCCAGCTCAACTTCAAAGCCAAACCCAGTCCATGGCAGCTCTGTCTGAACGTTGACGAAAACAGCTTACACTTGACTTACATTCATTCTGTGGTGACAACAAAGACAGCTGTACTGGGGAAGTGACATTGCCCAGCTGGAGACGTGTGTGGTGCGTTCTTGTCCCTCAGGCCGGCCACATTCCCTGTGCAGGTGCAGTCAGTCACCATGGGCTGCAAAATGGACAGTGTAAGTTCTGGTTTAGATGTGGAGCTGTGGACTATCCGGCCGGAAACACAGGCACACCATCGTCCGTCTCCAGCCCTTCATCAGTGAACAACACCGACTCCCCATTATTCCCTCCTTCTGCCACCTGGAGGGCCCTCATATTAGGCGGAGCCCTACAGTATTTGTTCTTTTGTGGCAGGCTTTGGAAAATACATGCTTTGAAGGCTCTTTAAAAAGTAAACACCAGGGGTTGAGGATTTAGCTCAGTGGTCAGAGTGCTCACCTAGCAACCACAAGGCCCTGAGTTTGATCCCCAGCATCAAAAAAAAAAAAAGTTAACACTAAATAGTTTAATTACAGTAGAAATTCTCTACAATCTAAGGCTTGTCTCTGAATTAGATTGTAAATATGGATTGTGTGTAGAATAAACCATAAATAACCATAAATCAGAGGCTGGGGATTTAGCTCAGTGGTTAGAATGCTTGCCTTGGAAGCACAAGGTCCTGAGTTTGAATCCCAGCACAAAAAAAACCCCATAAATAAATTAAACAACTGGGTGCAAAGGCAAGCATGGTAGCACATGCCTATAATTCTAGCTACTTGTGAGGCTGAGACAGGAGGATCACAAGTTCAAGCCCAGCCTGGGCAATTTAGCACCTTGGCAAGACCCTGTCTCAAAATGAAAAAGAAAAAAAATTTCACTAAGATGTATCTCAGTGCAAAAGCCCTGGTTTCAATTCCTGGTAACACACACATACACACACACACACACACACACACACACACACACCCCAGTAGGATGGCATGGACCTGCAGTCCCAGCTCCTTGGGAGGCTGAGGCAGGAGGATAGTGTGAGCCCAGGAATTGAAGGACAGCTTGAGCAACAGAGGGCAACCCCATCTATAAAAATCAATTTAAAAACACAAAAAGAAATGAAGAAAGAAATCAAAGCAAAGCATGGGATTGGGGATTTAGCTCAGTGGTACAGTGCTTGCCTAGCAAGCACAAGGCCCTGAATTCAATCCCCACACCCAAACAAAACAAAAAAAAAAGAAAAAAAGAAAAGAAAAGAAAGAAAGAAAGAAATCAAAGCAACTTTCAAGTCTTTTCAGGAGTACAAACTAAGGGATCTTTGGGTGTCTTCTCCCTGATGACTGTATGGTCCCCACAGCAAGCAGAACCAAGGGGTGGTGACTTTATAGGTGCCCCCCCCATTGACTATATTGACAAAAGACCTCTGGTGTCACTGTGGAAAATCATCCCAGCAGGGACAGCCAGGTTGAAAAGCAATGTAGATTGTAGTGTGAGCCTGAAACTCAATGCAGCAGGGCATGGTGGTGCAGGACTATAATCCCAACACTTAGGACGCTGAGGCAGGAGTATCACTCCAAGTTCTAGGCCAGCCTCAGCTACAGAGTGACTTCAAGGCCAGCTTGAACTGGCCAGACCCTGTCTCAAAATAAAAAACAAGAACAACAACAACAACAAAACACAACAGACCTGAGTCTATTCCAAATACAAGCCAAAGGCAACTGGTGGCTCTTGAGAACATGATGTTTGGTGAAAGAAGCCAGACACCAAGGACAAACTCTGTAGCCCTGTGGTTCTAGGGAGTCTCTAGAGTCGCCAAGATCATTACAAGTGGGGACCGAGGGCAGGGGGAGCAGGAAGCCCATGCTGCATGGATGTGAGTGGGGTAACTGTGCTCCATGCCACCAAACAACCCTTGATAATGGGGAAGATGGTGCATTTCGTGTTGTGTGTATTGTACCATCAAAGGCAAAGGTCCCAGGTTCTCTGCCCTCTAACTCCATTAGCCATGGCTGTTAGTGACAAAGCCCTTGGCCTGCTGGACAGGGTTGAGGGCTGAATGAAGGTGACAGGCAGCCCAGGACCCTAATCAGCTCAGGACAGATTAGGGACAGCCTGACATCCAACCTCCCAGACCCCTGCAAGCATCATCCAAGTGTGGGGACTTGGGGACTCTGTTGGATGGGTGGGCAGGCACTAATCTGCTTTAGGCCGGGTTCAGCTCTGATCTCCTGCTAGCCCCAATCCTAGATTAGTGCTGGCTCCCACCTTCCGGCCTCCACCTTGTGTGCCTTCAATCTCCCGCCCAGCCAGCCCGGCCAAGCCCGGTCTTCAGGGCAGGTGGGTCGGCCAGACCCCACTTGGATTTGGCCCCTCTGTCCCAAAAGGTTCGTGGAGCAGAGTGAGAAGTCCATCACCCTCAGGGTCCCAGGTGAAGTATAGTTGAAAGAGTACAGGAGGGAAAGCTGAGGCAGGAGGATTGCCAGGAGTTCAAGGCCAGCTTGGGCTCCGTAGCAAGACCCTGTCTCAAAAAAAACCAGAAAGTAACATAACATAAAGAAAGCAGAGGACGCCCTTTGTCAGCTGAACTCCTGCCTGACTTTCCCACCATCACCCCTCTTAATCTCTCATCTGGCCCCCTAAGTAGCTCCCTGAGTGAGAGCTGATGAGAGATTCTGAGGCTCCCTGTCACTTTCATTCAGTGCTCAGCCCCATCCAGCCTGCCTCGGGCTTTGTCACTAATAGCTCCAGGATGAGGAGCCACTTAGTAATATTTCTCTGGGATAAAGTGATAGTTCTACTTTCTTTTTTTTTTTAAGTGCTGGGGATCGAACTCAGGGCCTTGTGCTTGCAAGGCAAGCACTCCAACCACTGAGCTAAATCCCCAGCCCGTTCTACTTTTTTTTGATGAAGTGACAATTCCATGGTTAATTTTTTGAGGAGCTGCCAAACTGTTTTCCACAGTGGCTACACCATTCACAATCTAATTTTTGATCATTTGGAGGAAGGCTTACTGGGGCTTGAACCCAGGGTCTGATGCATGCTAAGCAAGCTGAGCTACATCCCTAGACCTGATTTTCATTTTTCTTGCTTTTTTTTCTTGTTTTTTGAGACAAGTTCTCACTTTGTAGTTCAGGCTGGCCTCAAACTCATGTGTTGAGATTCAGCCACGGTGTAGCATGGTCAGGGCTCCATTCCTTTTTCATAGCTGAGTAATATTCCACCACAAGGATAGACCATATTTTGTTTAATTTATCTGTTGATGGACTTGGATTGTTTCTCCCTCTTGGCCTCCCATGTACAAACTCTTGAACAGACATATATGTGCCTTCCTTATGTTCCACAGTCTCTAGCCTGGCATCTGGCATTTGGCAGGCACTGGCTGATTCTAGCAGCTGTCTTGCTATGGTACCAAGCTCAGCAGCTGGGGCTCCCCTGTGCCTCAGGAGTGGCTGTCCCTCTGGGACTGCACTGACGGAGGCACTGAAGAAGCAGGGAAGAAACTGAGGTCAAGCTCTGGCCCAGCAGCACCCCAGCCATCTGCAGACTGTTACCAAGACGACTGGGGCCTGGTGGCCCTGGGAGAGGGTGCACTAGAGCAGGCAGGAGAGGTGCCCACTGGCACGGTACACATGTACCCACCAGCCCTCACCCTGCTAGGTCTCCACAGAGAAGGGGATCTGCCAGGCATAGCGACACATGTCTGTCCTCTTAGTACTCGAGAGGCTGAGGCAGGAGGATCACTGGAAGTGTGAGGCCAGGCTGGGCTACATAGAGAGACCCTATCTCAAAAAATGCCAGAAAATAAAATCTGGGGGGATCTGGGTGTGGAGCTGCCTCCCTCCAGCACCCTGCCTGAAGGAACAGCAGGCCCTGCACAGTGAGTGGGCACAGGACCCAGAGCATGAGCCAGGGAAGGCAGATTCCCAGTACAGTCTCTGCAAATCCTTCTGAGCTGCCTGCCCTCTCTGGCTGGCCTGAGCAGAGATCTAAGTTTGGGCCCAATTAAGGGATCAGATGGCAAAGAGTTTGGGAGCCTCTGAGGTGAGTGCCTGCTGATCCTGCAGGAGTATAAAGCATGGTGCCACCCACGTGCAGGGACAAGGCCTTCACAGCCATGGCCCAGCACTGGGGCCCCCATGCACTTGCAGGCACGCAGGCGCAGGCACAGGACTCCTATGAGGACAGCACCCAGACAAGCGTGTTCACATACACCAACAGCAACGCCACTCGAGGTGAGCGGGTGCTGGGGCTGCTGGCTGCCCCTTCCCAGGGAGCTGCCTGTAGATGCCATGACGTCAAACAAAAGGACACAGTTCTATGCTTTTATTTTTTTATTTTTTTGAGTCAGGGTCCTATAATGTAGCCCAGGCTGGCCTCGAACTCAAGGTGATCCTCGTGCCTCAGCCTCCTGAGTACCGGGATGATAGGTGTGCACCACCATGTCCGGTCACATAGGTTTAGCTTATGAATTTGTAAGCCGCATGGGTGTGTGTGTGCAGGCTTCGAGAATCCATCCCCGAAGTGTTCACTGACTCCCTCTGCAGCCCCAGAGGCTGCCTAGCAACTGGGGGGAATCTGCCTGCCTTGGGCTTCCTGGAGTTGGAGCCCCGGGGGGCTGGCGGCTGGAGGAGGTGAGTCGGCTCCATGCCCAGGTCCTTCCTGGAAACCCCACCAGAGCCTCAAGTGGGTGTTTCCCTGCAGTTCTCTGTCCTCGAGACTGCAACCATTGGTGGCCCTGGAGCCCAGCGAGGCACAGGGGTCTGTTTCATAGCGACACCACATGTGGGAGGAGAAGGGCCTCAGTCTTCCCTGCTCTCCGCTGTCCTCAAATCATGTTGTCCCTCGCCTTGAAGAGCAGCAGGGTTTGCATCTGAATTTCCTTTGTCTCCACTGGGTTAGAATGGAGTTGCGTGTCATTAGCTCCTGTCACTTGACACAGATCTGCCCACACCCAAACACTAGTCCTAGGACAGCAACACCAACACTGCCATCCAGAATGCGTTACCTCAAATCTGTCATCTGTTGGGGTCACTAGGTTGTATGATCAAGCCAGTGAGATTTTTGTCCCTTGTCACCATCCTTCTTGACAGGATTGTGCCGCTGGGTGGCTGTTCATTTACCCCAGTGGCTTGGCTCTCGATACTCAGGCATTTGAATATAAATCCCACTTCTCAGGACCGCACAACGTAGCGGCAAGGCTCTGCAGGATCTAGGGGACGAGAGGATCTGAGCAAGGCCAGCCTCCTGGCCTCCCCCATGCCTGGCTCTAGGGCCTCTGCTTTTGTTTGCAGATGGGCATTGACTCAACCCTCACAAGCAGGGCTGGCCCCCAGGAGAGGATGTGGGTGGGCAAGGGTGGGGAGCAGGAGAGGCTGGAGCCAGGGCGCTGCACATGGGTTCTGTCCCCCTCCCGCAGGCCCCTTCGAAGGCCCCAACTACCACATTGCGCCCAGGTGGGTGTACCACCTCACCAGCGCCTGGATGGTCACTGTGGTCATCACGTCTGTCTTTACCAACGGGCTCGTGCTGGTGGCCACCATGCGCTTCAAGAAGCTGCGCCACCCCCTGAACTGGATCCTGGTGAACCTGGCGGTTGCCGACCTAGCAGAGACAGTCATTGCCAGCACCATCAGCGTCGTGAACCAGGTCTATGGCTACTTCGTGCTGGGCCACCCTCTGTGTGTCGTTGAGGGCTACACGGTCTCCCTGTGTGGTAAGGTGGGCCGGTGGTCTGGTGTGAGTAGGGAAACCTGCACTCCAGGTTTGCCAGGGTCAAGGTCACCTGGGGCGGGGTGGGGAACACAGGTTTAAGGGTTTCGTAGGCTTCCATCCAAGCATCACTTTATTTATTTATTTTTGGTTCTTTGAGACAGGGTCTTGTTGTGTAGTTCAGGCTGGTCTTGAACTC
Organism: Hystrix cristata; assembly: GCA_004026905.1. NCBI lineage: Eukaryota > Metazoa > Chordata > Mammalia > Rodentia > Hystricidae > Hystrix > Hystrix cristata. The sequence continues at coordinate 9,001 of PVJO010009464.1, forward strand.
ACTGTGTAGGCCACACTGGCCTTGAACGTGTGGTGATCTTCCTGCCTCAGCCTCCCAAGTGCTGGGATGACAGGTGTGTGCCACCATGCCCAGCTCTTCACAATGAGTCTTCAGACAGTTTGGGAGTTGAGCAATTCTGCCCCAGTTTTCGGGACACAGACATCTTTGGCCCTGCAGGAATGCATCAGATGCAAACAATGAAGTCCATAGGCTCACAAGGCCAGCTGATTATTTTGAAAAACAGTTACCAAAGAAAGATTATTATTAATAATAATAAATAATTTTCCACAAAAACAGTTACCAAAATATTAAGTAAGGATTAGTAACAATGGAGTTTTATTGAAAATATCAGTATTAGGGCCAGGTGTGGTGGTGCATGCCTGTCTCCCCAGCACTGGGGAGGTTGAGGCAGGAGAATCACCATGAGTTCAAGGCCAGCCTGAACTACATAGGGAGATCTTGTCTCAAAAAAAATTTTTTTTAAAACCCCAAAACAACAAAAAAGAAAACTTCAGTATTAAAAAGTATTTATTAGAAACATTAGCGACACTGTAAAGTTTCAATGTAGTGAAGAAAGCGAGTGAGGTTCTGAAAAGTCACCACCTCCAGAAAACAACATGAAAAACGTGCCTTCTCCAGGTGACCAGGTCAGGGGTGCCACTGACACTGGTGCACACATTCCAGAAGGAAGAAAACCTGAGAGACCCCAGAGGGGCCAAGGTCTGCTTCGGGGGCAGTGACCTGCAGGAGGGCACAGATAAGGAGAGCTTCCCATCTTCTTGCTCTGCTGGGACAACAGCAGCCCGGGCTTCCATGCCTGGTGGGCACCAAACTCACTGGCCAAACGGGGATCAGAGCAGCTGCTCCAGAGACAGTGCCTGAGGCTGAGGCAGAGGAGGAGGACTGGGAGGGGTGAAGCCTGGGGGTCAGGGGCGAGGCCCCAGGCCTGCACCGGAAGCCACCTGCTAGGAGAGCACTCAATCTTGGACACTGCTGGCTGTGGTGGAGGCTGCTCACCTTCTGCTCCAGCTTCAAGTCCTGGCTGCTGTCCCCCCAGGGATCACAGGCCTCTGGTCCCTGGCCATCATCTCCTGGGAGAGGTGGTTGGTTGTGTGCAAGCCCTTTGGCAACATGAGGTTTGACGCCAAGCTGGCCATCATGGGCATTGTGTTCTCCTGGGTCTGGTCTGCAGTATGGACGGCCCCGCCCATCTTCGGCTGGAGCAGGTAAGAGTGTCAGGGTGCTGGAGGGGGTGACCTCGGGCAAATCACTTCCCAGACTCCCAGAGAACGCAGTGTGTGGCTGTGTGGTCCCCAGCCCCTGGGAGCCGTCTGTCTTGAGCTGTGAGCAAATCTACCTCCCGTGGTGCTTGGGATCCGGGTCATTGGCCAGTTCGGTGCTTGAGAGAACACCCAAATGTGTCAGTGGTGTGGAAGTGTGACTGAGCAAGATGGAGCCTCACCCTCCCTCTGAAAGAAGGGGTGCATCACAGTGCCCAAAATACCGGGAAGCAGAGAGTGACTATGGCTGTGTGACAAATGCTGTAAGTACCAAATGTCATAGTGGTAAATTGCAAAGTATGTGTATTTTACCAGTATAAGAAAAGAAAAAAAACAATGTTAGGCATGGTGGTGCACACCTGTGATCCCAGCACTCTGGGAGGCTGAGGTGGAAGGATCACAAGTTTGAACCCAGCCTGGAAAACTTAGCAACTTGGTGAGACCCTGTCTCAAAATGAAAAATTTAAAAAGGGCTGGGGATACAGTTCAGTGTGAAGGCTCTGGATTCCACCTCCATTGGGAGAGGGAGGGAGAGAGAGAGAGAGAGAGAGAGAGAGAGAGAGAGCGTGAGAGAGAGAGACAGACAGAGGGAGAGAGAGAGAAGAGGAGACGGGAGGAAAGGGGAGAGGAGGAAGAGAGAGACCTGAAAATGAACAAAGATTCATCAAACATCACACCCAAGGGTTCTCTTGGGGTGGTGAAAACATTCTGGAGGCAGAGGGAGTAGTCACGTGACACTGACTACGAAAGCCACAGAATTGCTCTGAGCCTGCCGTGTTCTCCACAGGTACTGGCCCTATGGCCTGAAGACGTCGTGTGGCCCCGATGTGTTCAGTGGCACCTCGTACCCTGGCGTGCAGTCCTACATGATGGTGCTCATGGTCACCTGCTGCATGATCCCTCTCAGCATCATCGTGCTGTGCTACCTGCATGTGTGGCTGGCCATCCGGGCGGTGAGTCCCCATGGCTGCTGCCTGCTCTCCTGCCCCCAAGCTGCCCCCACCAATGGAAATGATGAGAGCCAGAGGGGTGTTGGGGTGGGATGGGAAGGGACTGTCCCTGCTTCTGGGGGAGCCCATGAGGGCCAGAGATCAGCTCTCCCAAGGACTGGCACCCTAGAGCACCCTTGTCCCCTTCCAGAGCCTTTGGGGTGCACCAAGGAGTGGGCTTGAGGTACCATTTGCCCACAGACTGACTTCCCGTCCTGTGCCCAGCCTTCCACCTTGGGGACCTGATCCAGTCCCCAGCCAACACCTCCAGCCACATGGGAGAGTGAGACTGGGTCTCCTCCCAATGGTTTAAAGTGTCCCTTGGCCAGCCAACCCCACATTAGCTGCTCTCCATGTTAACTGTGGGGACCTTGCCCGCAACTGGATGGCAGGTGCTGAAGGTCTCTCCACAGGATACTGTACCCTCACGATGGCTCACCTGCCTCACTGACTGGGCCACCCCCTGATTTAGGACCCTGTCGGCAGTCACGAATCAGGACCACTTAGCTGGTCCCTAGGCATCTGACCTTGCAGTCCTCCTCCACCCCACACGGCTGGCTGGCCCTAGTCCTCTGCCGGAAGATGGCCAACCCTGGCCCCAGAGCTGGAGGCCTGGCATTACATTGGGTGCCCTGCCATTCCCTGCCTTAGCCAGCGCCACCCCTACCTGCTTTCCACTGAGTTTGTACTCCTTTCTGTCCGTGTGTGTGTGTGTGTGTGTGTGTGCTGCGTGTGTGCCACACACAGTGCTGGCTACAGGGCCTAGGCCCCCGTGCATGCCAGGCAAGCACCCTACCATGGAGCGACACCCCCAGCAGCCTGGGCTCTTCCATTCTGGTGACTTGAGCTGGGGAGGGGACACTGACAAGGGACTAGAGGCAGCAAAGAGCTTCTCAGGGTCTGGCTCTGAGGCCCGCCAGGTGGGTCTCGCTCTGACGGTGGGTAGAAGCTAGCTGTCCCCAGTGTCTTGGGGCAGCGAAGGGCCCATTCCACCTCTAGCAAGTCCTTGGTCTGGTTACCCTCCCAGCACCACCTCCTCGTTTTGAGGCCCAAACAGCAGAGCCCTAGATGCGTCTCCACTCAGCAGCCTGCCTCCTGCAGGTGGCGAAGCAGCAGAAAGAGTCCGAGTCCACCCAGAGGGCCGAGAAGGAGGTGACACGCATGGTGGTGGTCATGGTGCTCGCCTACTGCCTCTGCTGGGGGCCCTACACCTTCTTCGCGTGTTTTGCCACTGCCCACCCTGGTTATGCATTCCACCCTCTAGTGGCTGCCCTGCCAGCCTACTTTGCCAAAAGTGCCACCATCTACAACCCTGTCATCTACATCTTCATGAACCGGCAGGTAAGCAGACTCAGAACTCCCTGAGGAACCCAAGTACAGAGCCCTCAAAGAGCACAGGGGCTACTACCAACCGCCAGGGGCACGCACAAGTTCCTCCACTGCCCATGTGATCTGCTGCAAGCTCTTCTTTGTCTGGGCCTGTGGCCATGCCACTGGGCTGTGGGGGGCCCCCGGGTCCAAGCCATCTGGGACTCAGCAGGCACTTCTACAGCAGGGTGCCCCGCATGCTTACAGACTGCATTTTCTCCTGCCTCTCACTTTCCATTTGCAAAACCTAACCCTAACCCCTCGAATTTGTCCTGCTGTAAGTACAGGTGGGCCCTCTGGGCTGCACTGAACTACAGTTTAAGAGCCTGCATGGACTCACAGGTTCCTTCAGGCAGACATGCTGTGGTCTTCCCTGATCGCAGTCATCCTGAGCTGGAGAACTGGGCTTCAGCAGCAAGCAGCCCATGATTCCTAGACCCTCCTGGGCAGTTATAAGGGACCTCCTGGTGTTTCCTTTTTGCGTGTGTGAGCCAGGGTCTTCTTTGTAGTCCACACTGGCTTTGAACTCACTATGTAACCCAGGCTGGCCCTGAACTCCTGGCAATCCTCCTGCCTCAGCCTCCTGAGTGCTGGGAATGACAGGTGTGTACCACCATGCCTGGCTTTTCTTTTTTGTTTGTTTGTGTGCTGGGATAGAAGCCAAGGCTTCACAGACACTAGGCAAGTCCTATGCCTCTGAGCTACACACCAGGCCTCCTCTTCCACCTCACAGCTGCCCCACAGCTCCACCTTGCTGAGTTCACGAAGCAGCCACTCTTCCAAACACTTCCGAACAGCACACAGGCCAGTCCTGCAATCAAGTTCTGGGCACTTTCTCCCCTGCCCTCCACTCCTGTCTGCACAAGAGTCTCTGGGGTTGGTTGCCCTTCCAGAATTCTGACCTACCCTGGCTTGCAGCGCCTCTCAGGTCTTCCCCTTCCTCCTTCCAGAAGCCCCTCCAGGACACATGCCTGCATTCCTGGACTCGGCAGGCTCCCCCAGGGCGCCTCCACCCACTCCACAGTATTACCTTGTGTTGCTGCATGTGGAGGGAATTTTCTGGTGCACAGTTCCGTGAGCATGGGGAATTTCTTTCCTGTTGTTCACTGCTGTACCCCAGAACACAGAGCCTAGCACAGAGTGGGTGCTCAGTGAGGTCAATGCTGGCTCAATTTGTTGACTGAATTCCTCAGCCCTACCCGTCAGCTCTACAGCCGAGTCCGTCCTGCCGTTAGTCTATTTCTTATTAATCCCAACACCAGTGCTCTTCGCTTTGGAGTATCTGGATGATGGGAGGAGTTGGAGGCGGTCAGAAACGGGCTGAAATATGAAGACACACTTCTGCTCTGGGCTTCGGAGCTCTGTGGTTGGCTTGATGCTGATGTGAGACCTGGCTGAGAAAGGAACAGGCCTAGATGCTGCCAAGGGTCATGCATAGAGCAGACCTTGCTGCTGCAGGAAGAGGAAAAGGAGGTGGCTACAGTGTCCCTGACCTAGGCCTTATCACTGCAGCTAGGAAGATGCCATTCAACCCTTGTTCCCTCAAATGTCTCCAAGTGTTGGGCACGGGGTGCACACCAATAATTTCAGCTACTCGCTAGGCGGAGGCAAGAGAATGGTGATTAGATAATCATCAGACCCTGTCTCAGTATTCTAAAAGGGCCAAAGATGCAGCTCAGCACTTGCCTAGCATGGGGCGGCCTGGGGCCCGACCCCCAGGACCACCAACACGGACAAATGAGTTCAGACACCTGTGCCTGTGAGCCTCTAGGCAGATGTCTGGAGGACGGGGCCCTCAGCCTGTACGTATCTGCTTGATGTGTGGCCAGTTCTGGGGCTGCATGCCAAACTGCTGCAAACTGGGTCCCCTACTACAGCAGAGACCGAGTCCCTACCGGTTCTGCAGACCAGGTTTGTTTCAAGAGGCTCTGAATCGGCCCCGTACCTCTCTCCACTTCCAGCCTTGGGGCAGGCCTTGGTGCTCTGTGGCTCGAAGACACACTGCTCCCATCTCTGCCTCCTTCCCTCAGCAGGTGGGTCACTGTGTCCAGAGTTTCCTCTTCCCACAACAACAGTGACCGCCCTCACCCAGCAGGACGACATGTTGTGTGGCACTGGGGTCAAACCCGGCAATACTGCGCCACAAAGCTCCACCTCTGGCCCTTGTCGTGTTTTATTTCGAGACAGGGTCATGCTAAATTGCCCGGGCTGGCCCTGAACTTTTCATCTTCCCATCTCAGCCTCTTGAGTAGCTGGGAACGTCATTTTAACACAGAGACTGTTTGCATATGGAGACACAGTCACGGGTCCCGGTGCCCAGGGCATGAACATGACCTTGGGGGAACACAATGCAACTCATAGCAGTCATCATCAACTGCTGAACTCAGTGACTCACATGAGCATCCTGACTCTTCCTCACCTCACAGACCCAAGTGGGAATGGGAAGAGGAAAGGTGTTAAGTCACCCCGGTGACACTTAGGGATGTCCCAAACCTTGCTTTCCACCCAGTGGCCTGGACCGGTCTGCTCTGCTGAGTGATACTTTCTGTCCTTCCAGTTTCGAAACTGCATCTTGCAGCTTTTTGGAAAGAAGGTTGAGGACAGCTCTGAACTCTCCAGTGCCTCCAAAACGGAGGCCTCATCTGTGTCTTCAGTGTCACCTGCATGAGGGCTGCCTCCCACCTGTCTCACCCACTGTGGCTCTGGTCACCTCCCCTTCTTCTCTATTCCTGTGAAATAAATGGAATTGCTCTTTGCCAGAACCAACCACTTCACAGAGGCTGCCACCGCCGTGTGGGGCCTCAAGCCTCTGCGTGTTCTGTCACCCAGTCTCGAGAGGGGACGAGGGAGACAGAGGCAGTGTGAACGGACTTTAATCTCCCCCAGTTCCATGCCTCTAGGTGGCAACATGGAAGCACAGGCGAGTGGTCTCTACTGGTGATCAGGGAATCGGAAGGGGACAGCAGGAGGAGGGAGGGGACCAGCAAACTCAAGCAGGTGGCACTCCAGCCCCATGAGGTCCCCCCGACAGAGGCCTGGAGTCGTTGGCATCCAGCCTCCACCTGGAAGGGATCCACATCTGCCAGTCTGTGGCAGCAATAGTGTGTCGCTTCTGCCAGGCCAGGGCCCCAAGCCCAAGGAGCATGAGCATGGTGTACATGCACAGGCACCAGCTGAGCCGGGGCAGGGGGCAGGAGCATAGGGTGGAGACGCAGGCCAGGACGGCACAGGCAAGGACAAGCACCAGGCTCATGAACCACAGCAAAAGCTCCTGGGGGCGGCTCCGGAGCCTCGCTGTCATCTCTACCTGGGTGGTTTGCTGCAGGGTTTCCAGCTTGGCCATCCGGCTCTTGAAAGCCTCCATGACCTCCTGCAGGTGGCAAACACACGTGCTCTAAATCAGGACAGAGCTGAGTCGCATGACAAACCTGCTGAGTGGGGTTGCTGAGGAGGGGCATGGGCAGACTAGGGACTGAGTGGCCACCTTGGCTGGGGCCGGCCAAGGACAGGAGGAGGAGGCATGGGTACAAAGAGGGAGCAGGAGGCCAGGGCCAGGGGCAGTGCCAGCATCCCCATGGGGGTGACAGTCCCTGCCCCACCTCTTTGGGCCACAGGCTCCACCCTCCCATGGCAGCCAAGCCAGCAGGAAGTGGCCCAGACACAGAAAGGGGACGCTGCTACAGTAAAGGTGCTGCTGCAAGGGTGGCTGGGAGGGGAGCCCTAAGGACTGGAGGCCCCGGGCGAGGGCTCACCCATATTTCCTTGGCCCGCTCATAGGACAGGTAGGCCATCTTCTCTTCGGTGCAGGCCAGACTCTGCTGGAAGTGGTAAATCGCATCCCGATGCCTCTGCAGGTGGCCGTCTACCTGTTCCACCACCAGTGCACGTCTCAGGAACAAGAGAGACAGGAGCACACTCAGGACCCAGAGCTGCTCCCAGGCCCACAGGTGCCCCGTCTCCCTGCCTCTCCTTCTCTGCTGGGCTCCATCTGAGAGGCTACCTCCTGTGGGGCCACCAGGACTCACCAGGCACACTTTGGTCACAAGCACACTGTCAGCTCTCTCTTCCATCTAGGTCCTCTCTAGTAACACTGCTTCAAAGCCTGCTGTAGATGGGAACTGGCAGAATTTAACATCCACACTGTAAGTGCTAATCCATTCTGCAGAGCTCCCAGGACCAGTGTATAGTAGGCAGCAGTGACTCCACAAAACCATTTTCCCATGGGCTTGAGCCACCGCGGAAGATGACATAGGGCAGATGCCACTGGCATGAATGTCCAGAACCGAGACAGAGACAGACGAGCAGTGCCAGGGTGGGAGCAAGGAGGGGCGGGGAGGGACCACAGTTGCACTTGGATTCTCTGGGGTGGTTGGCGGAAAGGCATGGCGGGACTGCAAGGATCCACTAAACCCACTGGATTGTTCTTTTAAATGGATGAGACTTATAGGATGTGAATTATATCTCAGTAAAGCTGTTATTTAAACAAAACAAAAAACTGCATTGTAGTAATGGTTTGCATAACTCAGTACATTTAATAAAAACCAGCAAAATTCAGTTAACATGGTGTATTTTATGGCATGCAAATTGTATCTCAATAGAGATGTTAAAAATACAAGTAAAACACCACCTGTTGTGTCTATAAACACATGAGTAGTCAAAGTATGAAAATATGCATGGAAAAATAAACAAATGAAGTCAAACAAAAAAACAAAAAAAGCAAATGAGGCCAGTGAGGCCAGTAGATGGGGGTTAGGGGGTGGCAGACCTCTGACTGAATCCTGGGAAGTTTTCTTTCTTTACTTTGCTTCTTTTTGAGGCTCTAGGGGTTGAACCCAGGCTCTCACATGTACATGAACAGTGGGGTGTGCAGAAACAGGCAAGCAAGGATCCTGCATTCGGCCCACCCCCGGGAACTGCCTAACACCTACATGGAGAAGAAGCAGCTCATTGGCTGTAAGCCAAACCGTCAAAAGCTGCCTGCTGTGCTTCGGATCTGAAAGGAGGTCCCCAAAAGCTCACATGTGGAAGGCTTGGTCCCCGAAGCAGCAGTGCTCAGAGGGGGCCTTGGGAGCTACCTGGATCCTGAGGACCCTGAGCTCATCAGTGGATTTAATGGGCTATTGGGAGCAGTAGGAACTTTAGAAGGAGCCTACTGGGAGGAAGTGGGTGACTGTAGGCTGTGCCCTTGCAGTATGTTGTCCCCTCTGGGCCACCACGAGCTGAGCAGCTTTCCTTTGCCAAGCCCTTCTGCCCCAACGTCTCTGCCTTGCCACAGGCCCAAAGGCAGCAAGGGCCCATGGTCAAAGCGAAGTCTGTGAAACTGGGGCCACAACCAACCTTCTTCTCTTTGAGCTGGTTTGTCTCAGGTGTTCTCTCACAGCATCAGAGAGCTGACTACCACAGCAGCTCCTAACAGCACATCTCAAAGGTCATTCCACTGGGCTGTGCCCCAGGTCCCCATGGAGAAGAGTTGGTGACAACAAGGCTAAGGCTGATGCTCACAGAGGGGGCATGGGCAGGGTGTCTCCCTTAAAAAGAGATTCCTTGCTACCATCTTTCTGTTCATAGGAAAGATATGACCACACAGACTCAACATATTATGTTTAAGCATATATTTATAAATCTCATCTGCATGAATATGCAGTCAATCAACACGTGCTTCATCATGAGATTTATCAGCATATAGGAATAAATTATTGAATAAAGCAAGGTGTTAATAAACAATTTTATCTTTTTAATATTCAACAGCTCATGTTTGTAGTACATAATGATGACATTCATGGTGGGGAGTTGGTATGTGCACAAAACACATCTCAATTCTTCTTACAACCCTCCTTCCCTACTTGTGTCCCCACACCTTCTCCTGGCTAACACACGGTATCTCCTAAGAATATTCTCCCAGCCTCCCATATGCTCACCCTAGGCCAATGTCCTTCCCTCTGACAACAGCAGCGTGGCTATCATACCCTCATCCTCCCTGTGTCCTCTTGTTCATGGGCTGCTCTGTCCATCTCCTAGTATTCCAAAGAGACATGGCCACTCCAGAAAATTGTCTTCTGCACATACATCAGTGACCAGTCAGCACTCCAAAGATACCACGACACTCTCAAGATCACCCTTTCTTTAATGCAAACTGCTTCTTTCCAGAGCATATTCTTGATCATTCCTGAGAAATGGCTCTTGGCAAGCTGAACTGGAGCTGCCAGCTATACCCAAAGCTGGAATCTAATACAAAGACCACGTAGCACAAGTGTTCAAGGTGACATGTCACCCTGAGGGCAGGAGGGGAGAGCCAAAGACAGGAAACTCCCAAACAGCAGGATGTCCTGGGAGTGCACGCTTGCATATGTGTGCAGAAGGCAGCGTGGGGGACAGCTTCCAACACACTTGGGCAATCACATAAGGTGCAGAAGGCAGAGTGTGGACTGACTGTTATGGGCATCATGTAGGAGCCGGGGCAAGCAACTCTGGCGGCGGGGGAGGCCAGGCATGCAGATGTAGACCTGCGCAGCTCTTCAGAGGTCGGACAGTGAAGGAAGGTACGGTGTTTATTCACTGAAGGAAAGAACCCAACACAGCAAGGGGCTTGGCACACAGATGAAGGAGACCCAGGACACCTAAGGTCCCCAAGGAGACTGGCAGGAGTGGAGAGCAGGGGACAGGTGGAGGCCAGGAGCCACTACTTTGACCAGGAACAGGGAATGTTCTGAGGGCAGCTGACGAAGACTGGCATGAAATTGCTGGCCTGCCTTTCCCCACAATATAAGGGGACCAGAGGGAAGGACTTTGGGTCCCGGGAGAGGCAGGAAGCCAAAAGGAGACTCGTAGGTTGCAATGAAGTGGCTCTGAGCAGATTCTGGAGTCAGGTCTCTGTAGGTTGATGTGCCTTCCCTGGCACTTGCCTGGACAAAGCATGGAGCCCATTGTGCCGTGCAGAGGCTAAGGATAATAGTAATAATTCCTAATGGTGTCACCCTGCTAGGTGTGCTCTAGGCATTAAATGAGATAGTACATATATATGGCACTGGTGTGCTGCCTGGCAGATGAAAATCCTTGTTGGTGACACAGCTATTGCTATTAAATGGCAGCGACAAAGATCTGAATGCATTAACAAGACTGAAGAGCAAGCAGATAAGACAGGAGTGAGTTACTGGGAGGGAAGATGGGGGCTGCAGCTGGAGAAGAGGAGAGTGGGCTTGAGGATGGCAGAGATAAGGACAGAGAAGGCTGGCATGGCCTGGGCCATGCATGGAGCAGCTGACAGACACGCAGTAAAGATCAAGGCCACGGACCCGAGAATCCAAAATGCTGAGTGGCATCCTTGCCCTCAGGCCTGCCTGGCTCTGGATAGTCTCTCTTGGCTTTCCATGACAAGGAGCACCTCAAGAAAGTCATGACCGGGGGCTGGAGATTTAGCTCAAGTGGTAGAGCGCTTGCCTAGCAAGCACAAGGCCCTGAGCACAAGGATCCCCAGGACCACCCCCCCCCGAGAAAAAAAAAGTCATGACCATCAAACTAGCATCACAAAAAATTCCTCAAGGATATCTACCCTCAAAAGAGACAATGAAGCCAACAAATGCCAATAAGTAGAATGAACACACCTGGCAGGGTGAGCACCTAAGCAGAAGGAAAGAAATAAAACCAGCAATAGGAAAATCTTACAATGACAAGAATAAGTCAACACCTTTCAGTAATAACTCTTAATGTGAACGGTCTCAATTCCCCAGTGAAGACACCCTTGTTTAAAAACTAAGACTGTTTTCCCATGAAAAGACTCAGGAAAAATTAAAAAGAAAGCCTTCACAATGTGATACCTTTTTACGTCCACTTCTATTGCAGAAAAAAAAAGAAAGAGAGACAAAAAGCATGAAAGAGGACAGAAAGGAGTCAGGAGGCAGGAGGACTGAAAGTTTGAGCCTAGCCTGAGTAGCTAGGACCCTGTCTCAATTTTAAAAAGAAAGAAAGAAATAAAAACAAGCAAGCAGGCAAAGAAAGCAAAGCAGAGCAGAGGGAAGCTGAGTGCATAGCAGCCTCTCCAAATCACCACAGGCTACAGCAATCCCGCCTCAGGAGGAGACCTCAAAGAGCCCACACATGCACACGAGTGCTCACAGCAGAGTTTCTCACAATCAGCAAAAGCTGCAAACAACTTGTTCCAGTTTCGGAGGGGAGGGGAGCCTGGTGACAACAAGCAGGTCACTAGGGTGCAACCTGCAAGGGTGTGCTCTCAGCCCTGGTTCCTCCCTTCTCCTCCTGCCTCCTGGCCGTCAGGTGGTGGTGAGCAGCTTCCCTCTGCCAAGTGAGCTGCTATGCCATCCCTGCCTCAGAGCCCACTGACTTTTGACTAAACCCTCTGAAACTGTGAGCCCAAACAAACCTCTCCTCCTGAAGCTGAGGGTGTGAGACTTTGCCCCAGCGACGGGAAGGTAGCTAATACACAGCCCAACTGTCTGACACCGTGGGTCAAATGGATAAAATGTGGGAATAGTCAGCCATGGAAAGAGCGAAGGTCTGGTGCATGCCACAACCTTGAACATGCGAGGCAGACACGAAAGCCTCATCCTGCAAGGTCATGGGTCTGCGAAGCATCCCCGAGAGGCAAATCCACAGAGAGAGAAACAGCAGTGGCTGCCTAGCACCAAGCACAGGGGGGACTGGGGGCCGCATAAAGGGTGCAAGTTCTCCAGAGTGATGAAAATGTTCAATGACTGGATGGAGGTGACAGTCATACAGCACTGCGGATGTGCTCAATGCCACTGGATTTTACTGTATGCTTTAAAATGCTTCATATCACATTATGCGAATTTAATGTGAATTTTTTAAAAGGAAAGAAAGTACTTGTCATAAATTTACTTAATACAGTTGCTCCCTTGGCACCCACTCTCAAGTCTGACATAAGTTACGTGAAACCCTTCCACACTTGGCACCTTCAGCCTACATAGAACTCCCCCCCTGGGTGGCTCTTTGCAACACAGCTGACTTGCTCCTCATGTCACTGCCCTGAAACCTGACACAGCCCACAATGGCTGACCATGCTAGACCCCAAGGGTCAGTGCTAGTGTTGTATAAATAAGATCTGCCCTTCCTGCACGTCTTCATCCAACAGGCCAACCCTTAGCTCCCTGCGGAAAGCCTAAGGCTGAAGTCATGGGTGTCACTAAAGGCTTTCTGCAGAGTGACTCCCTGCCACTTTTGCACTGCTCCCCCCCACCCTCGCCCTCCAGGACCCCAGAGTGATGCATTTTTTCCATCACTCCAACCCAACTATCCCCCTCTCTGGGCTCCCCTAGAGAGTACTTAGCTTGCCTTGGGGCCACTCTGGACAGAGATGGGTCAAGACCAATAAAAATGACAACGGCTCTCTTCAGAGCAAATAGATTTAACTGTGACTTCACGAGACTTTCAGTTTGAAATCCAGTTAATGACACACCATAGGAGACATGACAGTCAGAGGGGCCTGGGTAGTGACCACAATCACTGGGTACCACTTCATGGAGGTGTTTTTCTAGTGAAGAAGAGATCAAGAGCGTACCCACACATACCAGTCTTGTTGGCCCACGTAGAATGGAAACATATGGAGGTATCTGTTTTGCTTCATAGAAATCTGACCTTGAGATTGTTATTTCATCAAAAGGGTGTTTAAGACCACCACAATTTTAGATTTGGTTGCCCTGTCCTACAAAAATGACCTCCAACAGAAAACTCTCATTCTGACTGGTTATCTTACTTGGTAATGGGCTACTCTGTAATACTCTTTAATTTCCCTTCATGGGCTCTTAGGGTGTATAAATGCTTACAAGATTTCCTTGGGAAAATCGGAAAGACTGATTTCCATTTGTCTCTTCCCCTGAACTCATTATGTAGCCTAGGCTGGTAACAAATTTATGGCGATCCTCCTGCCTCAGCCTCCTGAAGGCTGAGATGATAGGCCTGCACCATCATGCCTAGCTTCTTTTTCTCCTAAAAATTCAGAGAATCATGGCTCACCTAAGAGAATCCTTCCCTTCTTGCCAGGCTGTCTGACAGATCACCATCAGTTAGCTGCAGACTGCGGTGATGGTGACAGTGCCCTGAGGACCAGGGGGACGCACAGAAGGGTCCTGATGATAGGAGCGGGACAGATCCTTTGAGAAGCCCTGGTCTTGTCTTAAAGAAAAATACAATTGCACACTTCACAGTGCAGAGCAGGCATTCACCAGAAGACAAGTGTTTCCAGACCTCACATACAATGCCTGACACCCTCCAGCAGCAGGGGACGAGGGATGTCACCTCCCTAACTCATGTCACTTGTCTGCCTTCTGCCACCACCATCAGAACTAGCTGACTCCATGTCCACAGCACTGCTCAAACTGTCTGGCCAGCGAAGGATGAGGCAGGTGTGGGGGAGCAGGCAGGACCCAGACACCAAGAGAAGCACGGAACACTCTTCCCACCTGCCCTTCCCCTGGCTCAGCAGCTCCACATCCCCCCACAGGGGCCAGGCAGGTCCCCAGGGCAGAGGGCAGGAAGGGGCTCTGCTCACCTGTACCTCTGCTCCTGGAGGGACTCCAGTGACACCTGCAGGTCTGACAGATAACTGTTCCGGAGGCTCTGGTAAGCTCCCTGCAGATCCAAGGAGGAGCGCCTGATCTCCACTAGCTCCTCCTCTGCCCTGTGCAGCAGCAGGTCTCGCTGCTGGCGCGGGCTGGAGGGGTAAGTCTCAGGTGCACAGGCTCCGGCAGCATCAGGCCCACCTGGCTGTTTGTGGTCATCCAGGCCTCCTTCTGCCTGGAGTGCAGGGCCCTTGGGCCTCCGGCCCTCTAGCTCCAGGAGCTTCTGGTAGCACTGGCGGAGCCTGCGCTCGATGTGGGCGATGGTGGCCGAGGTGCGCTGGTTCACCCTCTCAAAGGCCCGCCGGATATGTGCGGCCTGGTGACGGTCAGCGCTGGCCACCAGCTTGAGGTAGCTCATCGTGTTCTCATCCCGGCTGGCCCTCTCCACCCTCAGCTGCTCTGATAGGTAGAGGATGCGGTGCCTCATGGCTTCCTGTAAGCTTTGGGTGCCCTCCCTGTCTGATAGGCCAGAGTGGCCACTGGGGCCATCCTTGCTGGATGACAGGGACCTACGAGAAGGCACGTTGGAGGGTAGGTTCACCCTTGGGTCTTTGGTGTATTCCCTCTGCAGCAGAAAACAGGAAATCACAAAAGGGTGTTCTGTGAGTTGCAGATAGCAGGGGCTTTGGACACGGCATCCTCACTCCACAAAAACATGTGTGTGCATGGACACCGATGTGTGCAGGGGGACCCTAACCTCCTTTCCAGCACCTGACTTCTTGCTTCACAGGTGAATCTCCCCTCTACATCCGCCCATTTTCCTCGGGCTTCTCCCCCGTGTTATCTTCCAAGAACTACCAGTTGTGGGCTTCATTCATAAGAAACAGCTCTGGTGAAGTAAATAAACTCATTCCCATGAACCCACACAGCTTGTACATTGCTATTTCCAAGGAGAAGGGAGAGGCAGGCAGAGAGATTTGCATCCTAATGGGTTTGTTGGTTCATATGATCATTCATTCCACACACGATAATATCCTGAGGGCCTACCATGTGCTACAAAGGCAGGCACATTCCCTGTTGTCACAGAACTGACCTTGTAGGGTGGAAGGTGCTATTATAATGGAGAGAGAAGATGGCAGCTGAGGACCAGCAGCCTATCATAGCCTCTCCAGGACCTGGATCCAGACACACAGAACAACAACTCAGCAGGAAAAGAGGAAGGAGAGCGCGGGAATCAGGAAAGAGCCAACGGGAACACTAGAAATCACACACACACAAAAAAAACTGGAGAAATTGAGGATGACACAGGGAAAAGAAGTGCTGGTCCTGGCACCGAAGAGGGCACGTGACTCTGCAGACACAAAGTGCCCTGGAGAGGGGTGGCAGCCTCAGGGAGAAACACAGACAGGGCCTGCAGTGCTAGCCCTAAGACAGCTTGTGGCACTGCAAGCTGCAGTTCGGCTCTGAAAGTGACTCCTTCCACGTGGTGGGCTAGCATTGGGGAAGAAAGGGAGTGCAGCGCTACCATGTTTGTGAGCCATCTGGTGAAGGCATTAGTTGTTCAAGACTGAGCGACACTGGGAATCAGAAACTGCAGAACAGTCACACACTTCATGATCTCTTGGGCCACCCTACCACAGTGACTGGGTGAGAGACTCACAAGAGACCATTGCCTGAGAAGTTTAAGGAGTGGTGAGCTCAGGCCAAGAAGGACATAGTGGTCCTGCCTTCCGTAGTGAGAAACCTGGCCCATTGAGCATTGTTTGTGGAGCAGCAGGGCCTGAAAGTCCCAGTCTTACATCCAGCAGACTGTTTGACCCCCACCCCACCACCCTGCTGCCTACTTCCAGCACAGAGCTCAGTGGTCTGTTTCCCTTCTGTACCTGCCAACGTGATCAGGGATACACCTCGGTTTGGACAATTGTCACAGCCTGGCATATCCAGGGAGGGATCTCTGGGGTGAGGGGCACCTCACGAGCCAGGAAAGGTGGGGTGGAACTCAGCATGCATGCGTGCGTACACACACACACACACATACACACAGCAGGTGTGGAAATAAGACAGGCCCCACCTGTGACTCACTATCCTTCTCCCCTACCTGGTGGATACAGTACTACAGGCTCTGGAAAGAAATCTCTCCCCTAACACATTGAAGAAGTTTGTGGGCTCATTTTTCTTTTTCTTTACTCGTTGGAAGGGGGCGTAATTTTTTCTTTCTTCTTCGTTTTATTCTTTTTTTAAAAATTCTTTTTCTTATTTTTCTGTTACTTTTACCTAATACTTCATTCTTTTATTCTTTATTTGGATTCTTTATCTCACTTTTCTCTTTCTCACTTTCCTATTTTTTTCAAATTTTATTTCTTTCATTCTCCCTTTTCCCTACCCCCTCCATTTTTATTACTACAATTAAGTGATATTAATTTTTTATATATTCAGTTGCTAAATGCAGCTACTGCTGAACTGTTTTCTATGTTAATGGTGGTATATTTATTGCCTTTAGTAGATATTTACTGTATGTCAATATTTGGTTTGTCTTTGGGTCCCTATTATTATTGTAGATCTATTTTCTATTGATCAGGATGGCACAGAGGTAGCTTTCATTGGTTCCCATGTTATGTGGGTATCTGATTTGTCTCCAAGTCTATTATTATTGGTGATTGCTATTGTCAGTGGTGTCAGAGTTGCTGCTGTTAAACTGGCTTTTACTGTATGCTAAAATCTTGTCTGTCTTTGTATTATCAACATTACTGTGGTTTGTTTTCTCCTCTCTGTGTGGGGCTGGGGATTAAGTCCCCAGAAGATGGCTGGACACTAAGAATATCCTCAAATATTACATTGAGTATGGTAAAGAGGGTTATCAACACCAAAACATAACAAAACCCAAGGACACATCACAGGGACACAGAACCCAACTAAAGAGATCTCCACAATAAGGACAGAGTCTCTACCTTAACTGATCTTCAATTTGCAGCACAAAAAAATAGAAATATGTGAAAGCAAGGCAACAAGATGCCTTCAAAAACCCTTAGCCCCTCAAAGGCCGATCTCACGGCCACTGAAGTAGAAGAAGTAACAGGCAAAGGACTCAAAAAACAAATGGTCACAATGTTTGAAGAGCTCAAAGAAGAAACACATAAGCAATTTCATAGATGTTCAGTGAGGTTAAAGAGGATTTTATTAAACAGATAAAGGACTTTACTAATAAAATGTTCAATGAGCTTAAAGAAGAAACAAATAATAAACTGAGCTAAATGAGACACAATATATGAACAACCAGTTTGGTAAAGAATTAGGAATTATAAAAAGAAAGCAAGCAAAATATAAAATGTGAAAAATACAACAGAAAGCATGGCTAGCAGATCTAACCAATGTGAGGATAGAGTGTCAGAAATAGAAGGTAAAGTGATGTAGTAGATCATAAACTTAGTGATACATAAAAACAACAAGAAAACATGCAAGATAGATCCAAGAGCTACCACATAACTCAAAAGAAATCATTAGAATTATAGGAATAAAGGAAAAGGAGAAGACAACTGAAAAGGTATAAAAAATTTATTCACTGGAATCATGGCAGAAAATTATCCAAATCCCTGAGAATGTTCAAATACTAACGAAAGACATACATCCACAAGTTCAAGAAGCCCAATAAATCCCGAGCAGGAAAAGCCAACAGATACAAACATAAGATATTAAAAACAGCCAGAGGAAAACAGCTGATTACCTTGAAAACCATGATTTTCAGACTGCAAGTCGACATCTGAATACCATCAGTGAAATCCAAGAGACAGTTGAATAATATCTTCAATATGCTGAGAGAAAAACTATTGGAGAGAAAACAAGTCACAGTCAGTGAATCAGAAAACAAAGTGTTGGGGTTGGGGATTTAGCTCAAGTAGTACAGGCCCTGAGTTCGATCCCTAGCATCCCCCCAAAAAAGAAATCAGAGTGTCTTCAGACTTTTCAGGAACAGCATAAGGAATTAGAAGACAATAAAATAATGCCTTCAAAATTCTGGGGGAAAGATTATTTTCCAACCTAGAATTCTATACCCAAATCATCAACTGTGAGTTTAGGAAGGTTTTGTTTTTATTTTATGGAGCTGGGGTAGAGCCCAGGGCCTTCCACAGAGTAAACTTACATTCTAACACTGAGCTACAACTCCAGCTTTAATGTGAGTTTAAAGAAATTTTCAGCCAGGTGTAGTGATGCACGCTTGTCATCCCAGCACTTGGAAGGCTGAGGCCATCCTGTGAATTAGAGGCCATCCTGGGCTACACAGTGAGTTTAAAGCCAACCGGAACTACATAGTAAGACTCTGTCTCAAAAACTGAGAGAGAGAGAGAGAGAGAGAGAGAGAGAGAGAGAGAGAGAGAGAGAGAGAGAGAGAGATTTGGACATGAAAGAACTCAGTTTGCCTCTTTGCTTTTTTTTCTTTTTTTTTCCTAGAGATACTGCACCACCAAAACCAGGGAGGTGAAATGGGATCTCAAGCCAATAGAGAGGTAAATGCCATTGCTGGGACGATAGGCAGAAGGCCTGGACAGCAAATCAAGAGACTCCAAGAGAGCTCCAGAGAATGAAACTACTAAAATGTTGAACCTCCTTGACCAAATGGATAGGAGATTTAGACAGCTGGAGAAGTGAAGTGCTGAACTAGCGGTGAGCGCCAGAGAATAAGCAAAAGGGGGCTGGGGGTACAAGTATTGACTCCAAGGAAAATAAAAAAGTTGGGAGAGAAAGGAAAAGAAATCCCAGTAATTCCTCAGTTGTGATTAGTGTTTCCACGCACTTGATAACCACTAAGGAGCGCCCTAACTGAAACCATCACGGACTGTGCTGGAAAGATGGGGAAGAGGAGGTATGTTGTTGGGGAGGGGCAGGTGATTCCTAATACACGAAAACAAAGAAATGGCATTATAAACAAATTACTTACAGAACTGCCAAGACAAAGAGCTAAAAAGGATTGAAAGTGGTTGATTCTGTGGAATGGATATTGGATGGTCAGGGGCTGAGGGATTATTAATTTTATTGTAATAAGGTTGTAGAAGGGCTTAAGTCTTTGAACCAGGAATCGGAAAACAATGCCCTGAACTTTTTTAAATTTTGTTTTGCTTTTTGAGACAGGATCTCACTTTGTAATTTAGGCCAGCCTTGAATTCACTATGTAGCCCAGGCTGGCCTCAAATTTGCAGTGATCCTCCTGCTTCAGCCTCCCGAGTGCCGGGATTTTTTTTTTTTTCCGAGTGCTGGGATTATAGGCATATACCACCATGCCCAGCCACACTGCCTATTTCTGTACAGCCTGAGATCTGGGAATGGTTTTAATGTTTTTAAATTGCTGAAAATAATCAAAAGTAGACATACTCTTCATAACATGGGAAAATTATATGAAATTCAAATCTCAAGTGTCCATAAGCAAAGTTTCATCACCGCACAGCCACACTCCTTCATTTCCCTCTCATTTATGGCTGTGTTCATGCTATAAGGGGGGCATAATCTGTTTGAGAGTGATTAGCTGTGACAGAGACCATGTGGACTACAATACTATCTGGGTCATTACAGAAAAGCTTGCTTTAAGCTATGTTTATGTACACCACTGACAAATGGAAGAACTAAGTTATTTAAAGAGCAAGCTCTAATCAGGGAAAATAAAAATTTGATTATGATTTGTTCTAGGAGAGAATTTTACATATACAATATAAAACCCAAGCTTGGGGGAAAAATATGTTAATGAAAAATTGAAAGGTAACCACTAAAAGAACAAAAACCAGATACATAACATCCAAATAACCAAGGGGTTAAAAAAAATGAAACGTAATTTTAAAAGGGGGAGGCCTGGGGATTTAGCTCAGTGTTAGAGTGCTTGCCTAGCAAGTGCAAGGCCCTGAGTTCAATTCCCGGCACGGGGGGGGAGGGGGGAGTCAGGCATGGTGGCCAATGCCTGGTAGTCCCACTACTGAGGAGCCTGAAGCAGATGGCTCACTTGAGCCCAGGCATTCTGGGCCAGCCTGGGCAACAAAGATAGACCTCACCTCAAAAAACAAGAGGAAAGAAGATGGTGGAGTGAAATCTGGCAGCATATTACAGTCTGTCCAGGACATGAACTCATGCCACATGAAAAACAACTTAGCCAAGAGAAAAGGAAGAGAAGCTCCAGGAATCAAGAAAGAGCCAAAAACAAAACTAGAAATCACAAAGAAACTGGAGAAACTGAATACAACACAGGGAAAAGAAAGAAATAGGCTGGAAAGCAGTCCCAGCTCCCAGGGAGGAAGCTCTGTACCCACAAACGCAAGCGAAGCCTGGAAAAGCTCAGCAGCCCCAGGAGAAATAAGAGACCAGCAGCATGAGCCCTGAGAGGAGCCCATGGTTATTGTAAACTGCAAAAACAGTATGGGGTTTTATTCTGAAAGTAACTTCTTCCATATAAGCTAGAGTTGGAGAAGAAATCCAGTGCAGTGCCCATAACTGAGACTGATTCATCAGAAGCCAATTTGGGGGTTAATTGTTTAAGACTGAGCTACTCTGGGCATCAGAAACCAGTGACCGAGTGGGAGACAGTTACAAGAGACAGTTTTGGAGAGGGTACAGATTAGACATAGACTCTTTGAGAAGTTTAAGCAGTAGCAAGCTGAGGCTCATAGGCTCATAAGGACATTGTGGTCCTGCCTTCTACGGTGAGAAGCCTGGCCCATTGAGCATTGTTTTTGGAGCGGCAGGGCCTGAAAGTGTCGGTCTTACATCCAGCGGACTGCTTGACCCCCACCCCAACACCCCACTGCCTACTTCCAGCACAGAGCTCAGTGGTCTGTTTGCTTTCTGCACCTGCCAACATGATCAGGGATATGCCTTGGCTTGGACCGTTGCCACAGTCTGGGGTGCATAGACAGAGGGACTGCTGGAGCAGAAGGCACCTCATGAGCCCACAGCAGCGACTTGGGGTTCACAGAAAGGTAGGGAAACTGGGAAGGCACCAATGATCCACCATACCCAGCAGAAAAGGCAGGGCAGGACTCAGCACTCACACAAACAAGAATGCAAGAGTGAGTGTGGAAACAAAATAGGATTCAGTAGTGAATCACTATCCCTCCCCTATATCTGGTGGATTCCAATAATGCAATCCCTGGAAAGAAACCACTCCATTCAAACTTACAAAGAAATTGTTTGGACACATTCCTTTTTCTTGGTTTTTGGGGGTTTGGGGCTTATTTTTCCAAGCAGGAGTAGCTATCCTACTATCAGACAAAGTGAATTTCAAGCCAAAACTGATCAAAACAGGCAAAGAAGGTCACTACACATCGGTTAAGAGAATAATTCAACAGAAAGCGATAACAATTATAAATATATATGCACCAAATACTGTGCACCCAACTTCATAAAACAAACACTACTGGACATTAACAAGAGATAAACATCAACACAATTACAGTGAAGGACCTCAATACTCCTCAAATAGATCAACTAGACAAAAAAATCAACAAATAATCAAGAGTTGAACCACACCTTTAAACAAATGAATTTAATAAGTATTTACAGGATAACCCAACAACAACAAAATGCACATTCTTCTCTGCAGCACATGGGACTTCCTCCAAAATAGGCCATATATTTATCCACAAAGCATGCTTAAATAAATGCAAAAGAGGCCAGATGTGGTGGTGCACGCCTGTAATCCCAGCACTTGGGATGCTGAGGCAGGAGGATTGCCATGAGTTTGAGGCCAGTTTGGGCTACATAGTGAGTTCAAGGCCAGCCAGAACTACATAGCAAGATCCTGTCTCAAAACAAAACAAAACAAAAAAAAAAGAACTGAAATTATCTCATGCATATTATCAGATCAAAGTGCAACAATACTAGAAATCAACAGCAAAAAGAACCCTACAGAAATTATGGAAATTAAACAATACCCTCTTAAATAATCAATGGGTCACAGATGAAATTAAGAAGAAATCAGTTCCTAGAATCACATGATAATGCCAGTACAACACACCAGAATTTATGGAACACAATGAAAGCAGTCCTAAGAGGGAAGTTTATAGAAAAGCAGACAGAAAACATCAGAAAAACAGAAATAAATAACCTAATCACAGACCTCAAGGGCCTAGAAAAACAAAAAACAATCCAAATCCAAATGCAAAGCTAATACAAGAAAGGAAACTATAAAGATCAGAGCGGAAATTAATGAAATTGAGTCTAAAAGGAATACAAAGAATCACTGAATCAAAGAGCTGGTTCTTTGAAAGAATAAAGAAAATTAACAAACCCCTAAGCAATCTTACCAAAAAGGAAAGAAACGTCCCAAATCAACGCAATTAGAAATGAAAAAGGGGAAATCACAACAGATTCTGTCACAATCCAAGAGATCATTGGTAACCACTTTGAGAACCTATACCTTAATAAAAGAAAGACTTCAAAAGAAATGGATGGATTTCTAGATACATACGGCTATCAAAGTTCAACCAAGAAGATATAAAAAACCTGAATAATACAGTATCAGTCAATGATTTGAAGAACTAATTTAAAAAAAAACTATCAACTAAGAAAAGCCCAGGTCATGACAGATTCACTCCCGAATTCTACAAGAATTTTAGAGAAGACCTAATGCCAGTACTCCTCAAATTCTTTCATGAAATTGAAAGGGAAGTAGTACCCCTAAACTCATTCCTGGAAGCAAACACTACCCCAATTGCAAAACCAGAAAAGCACCCAACCAAAGAAGAGAACTGTAGGCCAATCTCTTTAATGGACACAGATGCAAAAAACTTCAATAAGGCAAACTGGCAAACAGAATGCAGCAAAACATCAAAAAGATCATACACCATGACCAAGTAGGATTCATTCCAGGGGTGCAGGAATGGTTCAACATACGCAAATCAATAAATGTAATACACCACATAAACAGAAGCAAAGACAAAAAAAGAATCACATGATCATCTCAATAGATGAAGAAAAGCATCTGACAAAACCAACATCCATTCATGATAAAAACCCTGAAGAAAATAGGTACAGAAGGTCTTTATCTCAACCTGATAAAAGCCTTCTATGACAAACCGAAGACCAACACCATACTAAATGGAGAGAAGCTGAAAGTTTTCCAAAATCAGGAACAAGACAAGGATGCCCACTATCACCTCTCCTGTTCAATATCATTACTCAATAACTCAAAACATTAGCCAGAGCAATTAGACAAGAGAAAGAAATAAAAGGGCTATAGATAGGAAAAGAAAAAGTCAAATTATCATTATTTAGAGATGACACAATACTCTACATAGAAGACCCAAAAAATTTCACCAGAATATTCAGAGAATTAATAAGCAAATTCAGTACTGTACCAGGATACAAAGTCAACACTCAAAAATCAATAGCATTCCTGTACTTTGATAATAAACTCACCAAATGAAAAATTAGTGAAACAATACCTTTCACAATGACATCAATAAAAATGAAACATTTAAGAATTAACCTAACCAAGGAAGTAAAAGAGCTTTACAACAAAAACTACAGTACTCTGAAAAAGGAGATCAAAGGGGATATCAGAAAATGGAATGGTATACCCTGTTCCTGGATAGGCACAATCAATATAGTCAAACTAGCCGCACTTTCTAAAACTGTTACACAGATTTAATGAAATCCCAATCAAATACCAATAGCAGTCCTCACAGAACTAAGAAAGTAACCCTAAAATTCATATGAAACCAGAAGAGACCTAGAATGGCAAAAGCGATCCTGAGCAACAAGGGCAAGGCAGGGTCATCACAATCCTGGACTTCAAACTATACTACAAAGCATCAGTGATAAAAACAGCATGCTAGCTAGGTGTGGTGGTGCGCACTTATAATCCCAGCATGTAAGAGGTTTAGGCAGGAGGATTGCTACAAGTTTGAGGCCAAGCTGGGCTACATAGTGAGTTCCATAGTGAGTACATAACGAGAAATTGTCTAAAACAAAAGACAAACAGCCCCTTCCAAAAAAACCCAGTATGATATTGGCAAAACACAGACTTGTGGATCAGTGAAACAGAACAGAGGATGCAGAAACAACTTCAGGCACACTCAGCATTCTGATCTTTGATAAAGGGACCAAAACCATACCCTAGAGGAGAGATAGTCTCTTTAACAAATCGTGGGGGCAAAACTGGCTTTCCATATGCCCAAGATTGAAGCTAGATCTCTATCTCTCCCCATGCCCTGAACTAAAATCAAAACAGGTCAAAGATGTAAATATTAAAACAGAAACAATCTGTTGGGAGTAAAATAGATAAAACTCTTGAAGTCATAGAAATAAGCAAGAACTTCCTGAACAGAACCCACCTACACAGGAAAAATACCAAGAATCAACAAATGGGATCCATCAAATTAAAAAGTTTTTGCACAGCAGTCAGGTGTGGTGGCACATACCTGTAATCCCAGCACTCAGGGGGCTGAGACAGGAGGATTGCCACAGTTCGAGGCCAGCCTGGACTACATAGAGAGTTCAAGGCCAGCCAGAACTACATAGCAAGATCCTGTCTCAAAAAACAATAAATAAATAAGTAAATCAACAAAAATTAAAAACATCTGCACAGTGGAGTTGGGGATTTAGTCGAAGTGGTAGAGCACTTGCCTAGCAAGTACAAGGCCCAGAGTTCAATCTCCAGCATTCCCCCCAAAAAAACTTCTGCATAGCCAACAAAACCAACAGAATGAAGATACGACCTACAGCATGGGAAAAAATTTTGCCAGGTATTCTTCAGACAAAGGAGTGATATCTAGAATATATAAAGAACTAAAAAAAAGTTACATTCCCCCAAATTTAAAGACCCAATTTAAAAAAAAGGACATTTGAAATGAATAGACCCTTCTCAGATGAAGAAGTACAAGTGGCCAATAAATACATGAAAAAATGTTTGTGTGGCTACCATCAAGAAATCAACCAATAACAAATGCTGGCAAAGCTACACTGGGGAAAAAGGAAGCCTTCGCCATTCTTGGTGGGAATATAAACTGGTACAGCCACTATGGAAATCAGTACAGATTCCTCAAGATACTAAAAGTAGAAATTCCATTTGGCATCTTCTGGAAAGTGTTAAAGACATCATATTACAGTGATACATGCATACCTGTGTTTATAGCTGCACAATTCATAATAACTAAATCTTGGAAGCAGCCTGTATACCCATCAACAGATGAATGGATAAAGAAAATGTGGTATTTACACACAGTGGAGTACTACTCTGTATGAATGGATAAAGAAATGTAAACTTGAGTCATTTGTAGGAAAATGGATGCACTTGAGACTATAATGCTAACTGAAATAAATCAGACACACAAGCTTAAATATATCATGATTTCTCTTATATGAGAAACCCAATATACAAGTAAAGTACAAAATAAAAGAAAGACAATAGGAAAAGAGAAAGAGAGAGAGGGAGAGAGAGTGAAAGTTATTATAATCCAGCATGACCAATGTATCTAAAAGTGTACCTTGATATAGTATAATTTTTATGTATTTTATATGTTTTTTTGTTTTTTAGTCTGGCTGTTAATCTGTGTTTATGATAATTAACCTGATGAAGACTTAAACATAAATCGCATGCTCAGGGAAAAAGATGTGTTATGTACATGTACCAATGCTCCGCAATGACTGTAATCATTATGTATTGTAAGTATGTACTAATAAAAATTAAAAGCAAAAAAGATGGGTATCTATAGCCACGAATGCCCACATCGGAAAAACAGACCAACCACAAATAGATAACCTAATAATGCACATCAAGGTCCTAGGAAAACAAGAACAATCCAAATCCAAAGCTAGTAAGAGGAAGAAAATTATAAAGATCGGAACAGAAATTAATGAAACTGAGACTAAAAAAAAAAAAAAACCACACAAAGAATCACTGAATTGAAGAGCTGGCTCTTTGAAAGAATAAATAAAATAGACAAACCCTTAGTCAATTTTACCAAAAAGGAATAAAAGACTCATATCAATGCAATTAGAAACAAAAAAGTCTAAACCACAATGGACACAACTGAAATCCAGAAGACTATTAGTACTTTGAAGAACTGTACTCCAATAAATTGGGGAATCCAGAAGAAAAGCATAGATTCCTAGATAAATGCGAATTACCAAAATGAACCAAGAAGATGTAAAAACCCTGAGTAATCTAGTAACAGGCAATGAAATTGAAGCAGTAATAAAAATCTATCAACTAAGAAAAGCCCATGACCTGATGAATTTACCACTGAATTCTATAAGAACTTCAGGGAGGATCTAATGCTCAAACTCTTAAATGAAACTGAAAAGGAAGGAGTACTGCCAAACTCTTTCCAGGCAAGTATTAACTTGTTTCCAAAATGAGACAAAGACTCAACTAAAATAGAAAACTTCAGGCCAATCTCTTTAATGAACACAGATGCAAAAATCTTCAACAAAATACTGGTGACAGAATTTAACAAATCATTCAAAAGATCAAAGACACCCACTGTTGCCACTCCTGTTAAATACAGTAGTTGAAAATTTAGCCAGAACATTCAGGCAAGAGAAAGAAATAAAAGGGACATGCATAGGAAAAGAAGAATTCAAACTATTCTTTTTGCAGATGATATGATCCTTTACATAGAAGACCCAAAGAATTCCACCAAAATACTCCTGAACTAATAAACAAAATTCAGCAAGGTAGCAGGATACAAAATCAACACCAAAAAATCAGTAGTGTCACTGTACACCAATAATCCACCCGAGAAAGAAATTGGGAAAACAATACCATTCACCATAGCGTCAAAAAATTAAATACTTAGGAATTAACCTAACAAGGGAAGTGAAAGACCTCTATAACAAAAATTGAAAAGTAAAAACAAAAAGTTAAAAGTAAAATTGAAGAGGACAACAGAAAATGGAAAGATATTCCCTGTTCCTCGATAGCCAGAACCAATATTGTCAAATGGCCATATTGCCAAAACTGATATATAGGTTTACTGCAATCCCAATCAAAATACCAACAGCATTCCTCACATAACTAGAGAAAATCCTAAGCTTCATAGGGAACCAGAAGAGACCTAGAATAGCAAAAGCAATACTGAGTAACAAGAGCAGAGCAGGAGGCCAGGGATTTAGCTCAAGAGGTAGAACACTTGCCTAGCAAACAGAAGGCCCTGAGTTCGATCCCCAGTACACACACACGCACACACACACACACACACACACACACGCGCACATACACACACACACAAACAAGAGCAAGGGCTGGGGATTTAGCTCAGTGGTTAGAGTGCTTGCCTTGCAAGCACAAGGCCCTGAGTTCAATCCCTAGCGCTGGGGGGTGGGGGGGAAAGGAGCAAAGTAGGGGACATCACAATCCCAGACTTCAAGTTATATTATAAAACTACAGTGATTAAAAAAAAAAAAGCACGGTACTGGCACAAAAATAGACACAGATAAATGGAACAGAATAGAGGACACAGAAACAATACAGGCACACTCAGCAGTCTGATCTTTGACAAAGGGGCCAAAAACACACACTGCAGAAAAGACAGCCTCTGTAGCAAATGGTGCTGGGAAAATTGGCTATCCACATGCAGAAATGGAATCTAGACCCATAACTCTCATCATGCAGTAAAATAATGAGAGCTCGGTTCACGAACTTAATTCTTTCCACGATACTGGTTGCAAACCAAATTGGATGAGAACCAAATCAAATTCAATGGTTAGAGTCAACGTTGACCTTATGGGGAAATTTGATTCGGTTCTCATCCAGTTCGGTTTGTTACCAGATTCACAGAAAGAATTAAATTCGTGAACCAAGGCACCATTATATTAAAAAAAAACCAATCTGCTGGAAGATAAAATAGGTAAAACTCTTGAAGGCATAGGCATAGGCAAGCATTTTCTGAACAGACCTCAACTGTGCAAGAAATAACAGCAAGAATCAACAAATGGGATCATACCAGATTAAAAAGCTTCTGCACAGCAAAGGAAACAATCAACAGAGTGAAGAGACAACCTACAGAATGGGAATTTTTTTTTACAAATTACAGCACTCAGGAGGCTGAGGTAGGAGGATCACTGTGAGCTCGAGGCCAGCCTGAACGGCAAAACTGTCTCAAAAACAATGACAAGTTCCAGCTATTCCTCAAACAACTAATATCTAGAACACATAAAGAACTCAAAAAAATTAGACACCCCCAAAATAAAAGACCCAGTCAAAAAAGGGTGTTTGAAATGAGTAAACACGGGGCTGGGGATTTAGCTCAGTGGTTAGAGTGTTTGCCTTGCAAGCAGAAGGCCCTGAGTTCAATCTCCAGCACCAAAAAAAAAAAAAAAAAAAAAATGAAATGAGTAAACACCTCTCTGAAAATGAAGTATGAAAGGCCAAAAAAAAATACATGAAAAATGTTCAGCATCTCTGGCCATTAGAGGAGGGCAAATTAAAACAAGATTCTGCCTTACTCTAGAAAGAATAGCCATTATCACAAACTAAACCAAGAAATGCTGGCAAGGCTCTGGGGGGAAAAGGAGCCCTTCTGCATTGTTGGTGAGAGTGTAAATTAGCATAACCACTATGGTAATCAGTGTGGAGATTCTTCAAAAAGCTAAAACTAGAAATTCCATTGACCCAGCTACTCCCCTTCTATGTATGTTCTGACAAGAGCTAAAGACATCATAATACAGTAATACAAGCACACCCATGTTTATAGCAACACAGCTCACAACAGCTAAATCTTGTAAGTGATTTATATGTCTATCAACAGATGAATGAATAAAGAAAATGTGGTATTTATACACAATGGAGTCCTACTCAGGCATTAAGGATAAATTTGAGTCATTTGTAGGAAAATGGATGCATCTCAAGACTTTAATGTTTTTTGTTTTTTTGTTTTTGGTGCTGGGGATCGAACTCAGGGCCTTGTGCTTGCAAGGCAAACACTCTAACCACTGAGCTAAATCCCCAGCCCAAAGACTTTAATGTTAAGTGAAATAAATCAGACAACTAAGCTTCTTTTTTTGTTTGTTTGTTTTGTTTTGTTTTTGGTGCTGGGGATCGAACTCAGGGCCTTGTACTTGCTAGGAAAGCACTGTAACCACTGAGCTAAATCCCCGGCCCCAGACAGCCAAGCTTAAATAACACATGGTTTTTCTTTTAATGAGAAACCCAAAGTATAAATAATCTGAAGAGCAAAATAAGATAGATAATAGGAAACAGGGAGATAGATACTTTCCAAATGGGAAAGGGATCAAGAGATGGAGAGAGGGAAAAAGAGAAGAGGGAAAGGGGATGGAAAAAGAATTAAGATTTGTTATGTATGTACCTACTCCTCATGATGAATGTAATCCTTATTTCCCATAATTCTGACTTTAAAAAAAAAACCTAAACGAAGGAAAAGAAAAATGAAATAAGACATAAGGGTAAATAGAAAATAGAAAGTAAGATGTCAATAACATGTATTAATGCCTATATGCCATGTTCCTGGGGAGAACTCTCAATATTTTAGATATTCTAGCTCTCTACATACTAACTTATATATTTCATGAAATCCTAATAAAAAAACCTAACTAGAATTTGTTATGAATCTTAAATTAACTGATTCCAAATAGAAATATTTGAAAAAAATACTAAGAAGGATCTTGGGAAAATGGGCTACTTGAAAAATAGTAGGTCAGAGTGTGCTACCTTACCTTATACACAATAATAAAGTCCAGACAGAATAAAGAACTAAACATGAGACAAAAGTATAAAAAAATTTAAAGCACACAAATATTTTTTTCTGAGCAAGAGTCAAAAAAATGTTATAAGGAAAACATTTACATAGTTTATTACCCCAAATTCTTATAGTATTTTGTATGATGAAGACACCTCCAAAGTTAAAAATAACAGATTTTGGTACAAACACTTGTTTTTTCTTAAGAATAAAATTTCTCTTTACCATTAAAAACAACAGCAGGTTGAGAAAAAAAGACCTGAAGTATCTATAATAAAGAGCTAATGAACATAACATATAATTTGTAAGGAACACTCTCAGAAATTAGTCTGCTAAAATCATCCTATGTAAAACGTAAAAACAGGAAAGGATAGTAACGGACGATTCGGACCAGACGAATCACAAATGACAACGTTTGAAAAAAGTGTGTCACTGCAAGGTGATCAATGATTTGTGTATCAAAGCATTCATTAAATCCTATTTTGCCATTCATCAAAATAACAAGGAAAAAGATTTCCAATATCCAGTGCTCTGAGGAAGTCAGTGACTCCACACTCTGGAAGGAGGATAAATAGGTTCAGGGTTTTCACGCAACTCAGCAGCATCTCCGAGAATTTTAAATGAACCCTCTTAAACCTCCAAAGAATGTGGGGGCCTAAGGGCTCTGGCTCTTTTTTTTTTTTTTTTTGGCACGCAGCCCTTCTGAGCCAAAATGCAGGGCTTGGACTCCCGAAGGGCTGGGGTGGGGCACACACAGGAGCCGCGCTGTGGCGGGGAAGAGAGGCGCCAAGTCATAGTGAAATTTCTCTGAGGGCGATATTGTGACATTAGCCAGAGGCACACCACACGACGTGGCACATCAGGCAGAAAGTGAGCACATTCTACAGGAATAGAGGCTTGCTGAGGGCAGCCTCCCTGCACAACAGGCTCACCTGACAGAAGGTTCTAGAAAACAGTAGTCTCAGAATCCACACAGTGGCCCAGAATGCTGTCAGCATGTGATGCGGCTTGAGTCAATCACTCTGCTTTCCAGTCGCTACCATCATCTAGTTCCAGAACTTTCCTATCGCTCCAAAAGGAGACCCTATACCCAATCCTCTTTGGGACTGATAATACAAGAAAAGATATAAAGTGAAATTGTTCTATGTAATGTTGAATTTGCAGGTGACAAGTGTCCAAAAGCCATTATCTTGGATGTGTGGAGGGAGGGTGCATGAAGAAGAGGTGCGGAGGGATCTGTGCGGAGGGATCTTCCTGCACGAGGGGTGGGGCGCTGGCTGTCAAAACCCTGCCACGTCGAGGGCCTAACGACCACACTCGCTCCGCGGACACCGAGCCGAGCGTAGCCATGTCTGAAGCTGAGGCGAGCGCTCCGGTGCCCGAAGAGGCCAGGCCGGACGAAAGGACCGTGCAGGTGCTGCGTGACATAGCCAACCGCCTGCGTATCCACTCCATCAGGACCACATGCACTGGGAGCTCTGGGTAAGGCCCCCTCGTCGAAGGCCGCGGGCGCGGCTGGTGGGTCCCCGGGTAATGGCTCTGAGACGAAGGGAGCCGTTGGCAGCTGGACGGGCGGACAGAGCGACGGATGGATGGGAGGGCTGGATGGGCTGCGGGCGGATGGGCTGGAACGACACATGGACAGGCGGGCTTGCTGGGCAGGCAGACAGGCTGGGCGAACGGATGGGCTCTGTCGTCGAGGCTGCACCTCAAACGGTGCTCGCCGGACACCCTTGAGGCATCACTGTCGTCAGCCACATGGCCGGCGAAGGCGTGTTGCGACGTCCTTTGGGGGCCATACACCAAGAGGGCCGAGAAGAATCTGGAAGCCGGTGGCCACTGTGCCGCCAGGGAGGGGGGGACCGGCGGCGTGGCGCTTCGGCGGTGTGGCAGTTGAGCGGTGTGGCGCTTCGGTGGTTGGCGAGTCCCAAGCATGGGTGCTTGGGTTTGCTACGATTTTGTCGTGGCTTTTTTGCACTAATACCTGCAAGAAAGATTAGTGTGTAGTGGTTAGTTTTGTCTCAGACAAGGTCTCTGTGTTGTGGGCTGGCTCTGAACTTGTGGGCTCGGGCGATCCTCCTGCTTCAGCCTCGTGAGCTCTGGGTGGGTGCGCACATTCTGGAGAGTCATGAAGTTTATTTGCTTAATTACTTGGTTTTTGCGGTGCTAGAGTTTGAACTCAGGGCCTCGAACATCCTAGGCAGCTTTGTTAGCTTGTTTGGTTTTCGCAGTGCGGGATGCAACCCTAACCCGGGGCTCTGCACCTGTAGACAGCTTTCTTTGCTTGCTTGCGGTACCCAGGGATTGAACCCAGGGCCTCACGCATGCTAGGAAGGCACCTTACCACTGAGCTACACGCCAGCCCTGAAAGTTTTTGTTGTTTTGTTTCGTTTCCAAATACTGTATTTAGAAATGACATATCTTTTTTGTTTTTTCTTTTTCTTTCTCAGTACTGGGAATTAAACCCAGGGCGTTTGCATGAGCTGTAGCCCGGCCCTTTTTTTTTTTTTTTCTTTTCTAAATTTGTGACAAGCTCTTTCTGCAACCCTAAATTTCCAGACTGGGTTTGAACTCTTGGTCCTTCCCCGTCAGCCTCCCAAGTAGCTGGGTCAGGAGTCCCCAGTTGGTTTGTTGGAAGTGTTTTGATTACTGCTTCAATCAATGTCCTTGCTGATAATATGTTCAGACTTTTAGTCAAGATTCAGTCTTCTTAAGGTTTTCTGTTTCTGGAAATTTATCTACTAGTTTTGTTTAACCAATTTGCTGGCATGCAGTTGTTTGCAGTAGTCA
Organism: Hystrix cristata; assembly: GCA_004026905.1. Taxonomy (NCBI): domain Eukaryota; kingdom Metazoa; phylum Chordata; class Mammalia; order Rodentia; family Hystricidae; genus Hystrix; species Hystrix cristata. Next base: position 41,634 of record PVJO010009464.1, read on the forward strand.
CTTATAAATCGTTTTGGGTTTGATTTTTTGTTTGTTTGTTTGTTTTTTGTCTCGAGACAGAGGTTTGATATATATGTTCTAGGCTGGCCTTGAACTAATTACAATATATAGCCCAGGCCAGCCTCAAACTCTTAGCTATCCTCCTGCCTCAGCCTCTCAAATGCTGGGATTATAGGTGTGCATCACCATACTCAACTTCTTACAAATAGTTTTTACTTCTCGAGAATTTGTAGTAATGTCTTCACTTTCATTTTCTGAGTTCAGTTAGCTCAGTTTTTCCCCCTTTTTACTTAAACCATGCAGCCAAAGTTTTCTTAATCTTTTCAAAGAAGCAACAAAATTTTGGGGTGGGGGTGTGTAGCTCAGTGGTAGAGCACTTGCCTAGCATACATAATGCTTGGAGTTTGATCTCCAGCAACCCCCCCAAAAAAAAAACCCAATTTGTGGTTTTATTGGTTTTCTTTTCTTTTCTTTTCTTTTCTTTTTTTTTTTTTTTGGTGCTGGGGATCGAACTCAGGGCCTTGTGCTTGCGAGGCAGACATTCTGACCACTGAGCTAAATCCCCAGCCCCTTTATTGGTTTTCTGTAATGATTTCCTGGTTTATTTCTGTTTTGTTTTTGAGAAGAGATCTAAGTGGCCCAGACTTGCCTCAGCCTCCACAGTAGCTGGGATTACAGATGTGTGCCAGTGTGCCTGGTTGTTTTATTTCTGCTCTAGTCTATTATATTTTTCTTCCATTAGCGTTGGGTGTAGTATTTCTTAGTTCCTTAACTTGTAATGTTAGGTTGTTGCTTTGAATTTTCGGGAGGGGGGGTGCTGGGGATCGAACTTGTGCTTGCTAGGCAGGCGCTCTACCACTGAGATAAATCCCCAACCCCTGCTTTGAATTTTTTAAAAATGTATTTACAGCTATAAATTTCTTTCTTGGCATTACTTTTGCTGCATTTAAGAAGTTTTTTTGGTTTTGTGTTTTTATTTTCATTATCTCTTTTCTAATTTTCCTTGGGATTTTTTTGACTGGATGTGTAGGAGTGCATTGTTTAATTTCCACAAATTTACTGAATTTTTCAGTTTTTTAAAAATAATTTATAATTTCACCCATGGTGCTCAGACAAAATACTTACTATGATTTTTTTAAGAAAAATCCTGCCCTGAAAGCTGGGCTATGAGATTAAAAGGACAGTGGATCCAGACGTAATGCATGCACCTGTGGTTCCAGCCCTGGAAAGGCTGAGTTTGGAGGATCACTCAAGCAACATAGCATAGCAAGATCTCATCTAAGAATAAAGACAGTATGGTTGCATTTAAGACCCATATATTAACCAGGCATGGTAGGGCATACCTGTAATTCCAGGTTGCTGAAGTGAGAGGATCATAAATTCAAGGGGTAGTTTAGTGACTTAGCAAGACCCTGTTTCAAAATTTTAAAAAGAGGCTAGGGATGTAGCTCAGTGCAAAATCCCTGGGTTTGAGCCCCAGCACCATCTGATATATACTAAGTATGTACTGCACCACTGAATTACACCCCCAGCCCAAATTTATTTTACATTTTAATTTTGTTCCCTTAACCTTCAAAATCAATAAGGGGGGCCAGGTGTGGTGGTGCGTGCTTGTAATCCCAGCACTTGGGAGGCTGAGGCAGGAGGATCACTGTGAGTTTGAGGCCAGCTTTGAGCTACATAGTGAGTTCAGAGCCAGCCTGAACTACATAGGGAGACCCTGTCTCAAAATAAATACATGAAATAAAACAAAATCAATAAGGGGGTTGGGTTTTTTTCAAGAGATTACTTATTATTTTTATGGTGCTGAGAATTGAGCCCAGGGCCTCAAACTTGTTGGGCAAGCGTTCTACCACTGAGCTATATCCCCAGTCCTTCTCCAGAGATTTCTAGTTAGGGGATACTGCAAGGCAAGTGGTTAAATTCCCACTTTCTGTAGTGTAAAACTTGAAATGACATTATTAATATGAATGACCTGGACCTAAATCTTATTTTTCTGAGAGTGTAGAAGTCCAGAGAGTGGAGGGTTTTTTTTTAATTAACATGTATTAGTCACACATATTAATGGTAATTAGTGTGATAGTTCAACCCATGCATAGAGTATGCATTGATCAAATCCAGCCTCCTTTCATCCATCTACCCCCTACACATACACCCTTCCCGCTTCTTTTTTTTTTCTTTTTTTTTTTGTCTTTTGGAGCTGGGGATCCAACCGAGCTTCTATTAATCACCATTTGCATTCTAGGCAAGCACTGTTAACACTGAGCTATACCTCCATCCCAGATTTCATCTTTCTTTTTTTATTAGTACATATTTGCAGTACATAATGATTACATTCCTTGTGAGGAGTTGGTACACGTACATGACACATCTTCGTTCTTTTTTCCCCAAGATCTATCTTACTGTTTACTATTATCTTTCACTATTTATTTATGCTTTGGGTTTCTCATAGACAAAACGTGCAATACTTAAGTTTGTGATTTATTTCATATAACATTATGGTCTCAATGTGTGTCCACTTTCCTACAGTTGACTCAAATTTATCCTTTATAGCAGAGTAGTCCTCCATTGTGTATAAATACCACATTTTCTTTATCCATTCATCTGTGGATGGATATATAGGCTGCTTCCAAGATTGTGAATTGTGCTGCTATAAACATGGGTGTCCGTGTTTCACTCTAATATGATGTCTTTTAACTCTTTTGGAAAGATATCTAGAAGAGGAATAGCTGGGTGATATGGGGTTTCTGGTTTCAGTTTTTTAAGGAATCACTACTAATTTCTATAGCAGTTGTACTAGTTTACATTCCCCCCAACAATGTAAGGTTCCTTTATCCCCACAGCCTCACCAGCATTTATTATTTTCCTTTTATTTTTTTTAAAATGGAACAATGGTTCTATTTGAGATTTTCTTGCAATAATTCAATACAAAATTAAAGAAATAATGAAGTAAAGCTTCTCAGAACATTATAGGTTAATCTATTAAATATTGTGAGTTAGATATGGCCAAAGTTATGGCATTCGAATGAGAATTTAGCATAAGTTATAAGACAAACATGCAGATTTTAGAATAGCCTGGCAAAACAAAATGGATGTCCTTTGCATTAAGATGGCTGCTTTGAAATTATCTTGATGGAGGTGCTCTATATTCTTCTTATGATCTGTCTCCCTTACATTCTTCAGTGGTTTTTTTTTTTTGAGTAGTTGTTTTATATGAAAATCATTAATTTTATTTTACATCTTTTTTGGGCTTTCATTGTTCAATTTGCTTTATGTACCATTACCTCTTCCTTTTCACATTCTATCTTTTCCTTTTCTATTTCTCTTTTCTTTTCTTTTCATTCTCTAGTTGTACCCTTTTCAACTGCTTCTGACGTTTCTCCTCCCTAGCCTGAGTCTTCATGTGTTGTACTTCAATAGTGCCAGGCCTCCTTCTTCACATGTATAGGTAGTTCATGGTTTCCTATACATTAAGGCCAAAATCAGCTTTTTGATTCTCAAATAAGGTGCATTTTTTTTAAAAAATGCCTTTTTGGGGCTGGGGATTTAGCTCAGTGATTAAAGTGCTTGCCTTGTAAGCACAAGGGCCTGAGTTCGATCCCTGGCACCACCAAAAAAAAAAAATGCCTTTTTGTCAATTGGGTTTATTACAACAGGTTTTTTTTTAATCATTTCTGATTTCACTCCAGTGAAAGCCAATTTTAGGTGTCATTGTGTCATCATGCTTATAAATATTCAGACCCAAAGCATCAATGCCTAGCTGAAATTCTGTACCCTTTTTTAAATTTCAAAATAGTGGATGCCATATATTTCTAGATCTTGTACAGATTTCAAGTATTCCATCATCAGATCTTCCCTTAGCATTCCACTATCTTTGTCTTGCCAGTTTTGTGTTCTTTCTTCCCACTGTTCTTTTGTCAGTTTGTGTTGTTCCAAAACATGCTAGAATAGTACAGTAGTCTGTCATTAGCCAGGTAGCCTGGTTTATGAATATCTGTATTATAATCTCCAAACTTGGCTTGTATAGCATAGGAAGCTGAAAGAATTGCAGTTTCTGGTGGATAGTGTATCTCATCTTTCAAGATAGCTTCTTTAACTTCCAAGAAAAGGTTTTGTGTTATTTCTTTTTTTTTTTTTTTGAGGGTGCTGGGGATCAAACTCAGGGCTTTGTGATCGTTAGGCAAGCACTCTAACCACTGAGCTAAATCTCCAACCCCTTGTGTTATTTCTTGACTTCCTCAGAAACATCTTCAGGAAAGTAGCTCTAAACTTTAACTGTAAGGAATTCTTTTCTAACATCTTGCTGTGTCATCTTTTTTTTTTTTTTTTTTTTTGGTGCTGGGGATCGAACTCAGGGCTTTGTGCTTGCTAGGCAAGCGCTCTAACCACTGAGCTAAATCCCCAGCCCTGTGTCATCTTTTTATTTAGTTTAAGCCATGTAGAATAACTTTTGCTATCAACATACTACCCCCAAAAAAATCAGGCCTCACACAAACCTGTGGTTCTCACTACCTGGTCAACAACAAATTGTTTCTCAGTTGTACTGGGCTGAATGGCATTCCAACTAAGCATCCATTGTAGTTTTATTCATATTGATTGGTTTTGGCATTTTTTTTGCTTGTTTTTTTGTTACCATCTTTAAAAAATATATATGTGTGTGTATAAATCCTGTTGTTGCCTTCTGAGAGCTATGGCTCTTGCCGCCTCGCCTGCCCGCCTCTCACAGTGGTTGAGATGCTGCGTGGCGGCACCAGGTAGTCAGGGATGCAGCTGGCTGCGAGAGTCAGTGCTGCGCTGGCCCTCGAGAAAGGAGAGGAGGTGGCAGCACCAAAACATAGCCGCCAGGGTTGGGGATTTAGCTCAGTGGTTAGAGTGCTTGCCTTGCAAGCACAAGGCCCTGCGTTCGATCCCCAGCACCAAAAACAAAAAAAAAAAAAAAGAAAACCATGGCTGCCGGGCGCCTCCATGCCCCCCCCCAGCACCCACCGCCCCTGATCCCCAGCGGGCTGGCCTCAAACTCAGCCCTCCTGCCTCAGCCTCTGGAGTGCTGGGATTACAAATGTGTGCCACCACACATGACTTTATTGATTTCTTAAAATCATAGCCATTCTTTTCTGGAGAAAGATGGGATTTCAGTGGTGTTTTAATTTGCATTTCTTTAATAATCAGGGATGTTGAACATTTTTCATGTATTTATTGGTCATTTGTACTTCTGCAAAGTGTTCATTTCAGTTGCCTATTTGGTTTTTGTTTTGTTTTGCTTTAGTTCTTTATGTATTCTGAACATTAATCCTCTGTCTGAGGTGTGGATGGCAAAATTTTTTTCCTATTCTGTAGGTTGTCTCTTCACTCATGATTGTTTACTTTGCTGTGTTGAAGCTTTTTAAATTGATGTGATCCCAATCATTGATTCTTGCTGTTATTTCTTGTGCAGTTGGGGTTCTGTTCAGAGAGTCCTTACTTGGGCCTATGTCTTCAAGAGTTTTACCTATTTTATCTTCCAGTGGATTGTGTTTCTGTTTAACATTTAGGTTGTGTTTTTTTTTTTTGAGACAGGGTCTCACTGTGTAGCCCAGGCTGGCCTTGAGCTATGTAGCCCAGGCCAGCCTCGAACTCACTGCAATCCTCCTGCCTCAGCCTCCCAGGTGCTCAGATTACAGGCGTGCACTACCACACCTGGCTAACATTTAGATCTTTGATCCATTTTGGTTTTAGTTGTGGTGAGAAATATGGGTCTAGACTTAATCTTCTGCATGTGGATAGCCAGTTTTCCTCACACCATTTGTTAAAGAGGCTACCTTTCCTCCAGTGTGTGCTTTGGCCCCTTTTGTCAGAGACCAGATGGCCAAATGTTTCTGTGTCCTCTCTTCTGTTCCATTGAGCCACATGTCTGGTTTTGTGCCAGTACCTTGCTGTTTTTATCATTGTAGCTTTGTAATATAATTTGAACTAGATTGTTTATGGCTGAATAATATTCCATCATGCATATATATTCTTTATTCATTTATCTGTTGATTGACACCTAGGCTGATTCCACATCTTGTTCACTGCGAATAGTGCCACAATAAATATGAGAGAGCAGACATCTCTTTAGTATGCTAATTTTTTTTAAGTATATATACATAGAAGTGGATAGCTGAGCCAGGGGTGGTGGTGCATATTCATCATCTCAGCATGCAGCAGGCTGAGGCAGGAAGATCTTGCATTCACTTCCAACCTGGGCTACATAGCAAATTCAAAGGCTGACCCGGGGTACATAGTGAGAGACCTTGACAGAAAACAAATTTTTTAAAAAGTGAAATAGCCACTGTAATTCCAGCACTTGGGAGGCTGAGGCAGGAGGATTACCATGAGTTCAAGGCCAGCCTAGCCTACTTAGTTCAAGGCCAGCCTGAAGTACAGAGCAAGACTCTGTCTCAAAAAACAAACAAAAAAGTGGAATAGCTGGATCATAGGGTTGATCAAATTTAAATTTTTTTGTGGTAGTGGTGATAGTGGCTTTTTTTTTTTTGATAATACTGAAGCTTGAGGGTAGAGCCTTCGTACTGAGTTATATCCCTGTCCCCCCCCTTTCTTTGAGATAGGATCTTGCTAAATTATTAGGTTGCCTGGGCTGGACTATAACTTGTGGTTACCTTTCATCTGCCTCCTGAGAAGCTGGGATTTTACAGGCTAGGTTTTTCAGAAACCTCCATACTGTTCTTTATTTTATGTCTCAGTCTCAGTCTCACTATGTAGCTCAGACTGACCTTGAACTCTCTGTATAGCCCAGACTAGCCTCAAATTAACAGCGATCCTCCTGTTTCAGCCTCCTAAATGCTGGGATTACAAGCATATGCCACCACGCCTGGCTTTGGTAGCCCTTCTAACTGAGGTCAGAGGATATCAGTGTATTTTGATCAAACCTAGGCCCTAAACAAGCAGTCTACTGGCTGAGCTACATGTAGCCCTCATTGTAATTTTGATTTGCATTTCCCTGGTGGCTAATAATATTGAACATTTATTCTGTGTATTTATTGACCATTTGTATTTCTTCTTTAAAAAATATCTATGAAAAAAAGTATCTATGAGATCATTTGCCCATTTTTAATTGGATTACTTGGGTTTTTTGTTTGTTTTTTCAGTTTTTTGAGTTGCTTGTGTATTCTGGATGTTAATCTTCTGTCAGATAAGTAATTGGCAAATACTTTCTGGGAGTAGCTTTTGTCCTGTCCTATCTTGGCTGCCCTATTTAATTAAAAACTTTCTAAGAGCAGCAGTTATTTTGCCATTCAGGAAGAGCCCAATTACTAAACTATAAGAAATCTGTTGGCACTTGGGAGACTGAGGCAGGAGAATCACCATGAGTTCAAGGCCAACCTGGGCTACATAGTGAGTTCAAGGGCAGCCTGAATACATAGCAAGACCCTGCCTCAAAAAACCAAAAAGAAACGAAAGAAAGAAATCTCTGCCTTTCCCCATTCACTTTCTACAACAAATTTATTTTAAGTAGTAGAATGGGATCTGATTAGTGATGCTCTTGATGCCTTCTCAGCAGGTGAAAGTACCACAAGTCACATGGAGTGCACTTACACTGGGCTCATGGGATCCCCAGTGTGGGAAAGAGGAGGGCTGTGTGCGGGGCAGGAGGGTGTGGGGTCACTGCACCTTGCTGCCCTCATGCTCAGCTAGATTCATCTGATAATGACCGTTGCTTGTGATCCCAGGAGACCATTGCTGAAAGATGGCTTCGTGCACTGTGTCCTTTGAAAGTCACTGAGCTGTGAGAAATGACTTGTGTTGTGTCTGCCTTTCAGCCACCCCACATCATGCAGCAGCGCTGCTGAGATCATGTCTGTGCTGTTCTTCTACACCATGAGATACAAACAGTCGGACTTAGAGAATCCAGACAATGACCACTTCATCCTCTCCAAGGTATGCCGGCTGGGGCCCTGGGCAGCTCTGCTACGTCCTTTTTAAGCACCCTTTTTTTTTTTTTTTTTTTTTTTTTTTTTTTTTTTTTTTTTTTTTTTTTTGGTGCTGGGGATTGAACTCAGGGCCTTATCCTTGCAAGGCAAGCATTTAAGCACGCTTTTAAATCCACAATGCGGCAGTGGGCTGGAAGTGGCCTTTTTACCACATAGGTTCTTCTTTCTTTGTATCCTAAAGATCTAAAAGGTGTTCTTGTGAGGCCTGCTTGGAACCAAGTGACATTTGAGGCAGAAAGAATGGCTGAGACAGCTATCTCTCTTTCCTTTGGTGGTTCCCTACCTCACTTCACCCCACCTAGCACTAACATTGTCTTTGCCTGGGCTATGCTGCCTCCACCCGCTGTGCTCCCTTTTGAGAGGTCAGTGACATCAGTCGACCCCACTGGCAGAGCATGGGGAAAGTGGAGTGTAACTTGGAGAGGGACATCCCACCCTGTCAGTCAGGTTCTTGTCTGCTTCTCTGAAGATCTTCCCTGACATTAGACTAGGTACAGCATTGGCTGCCTCATGACATTAGGGAACAGGAAAAAAAAACCAAACACTAAAAAAAATGGGTCTGAGAATGTGTGGCAGGCTTGATGCTACCTGAAGTACACTGTGTCCTGAAGCAAAAAATTTAAAGCTCACTGGTAGGACGTTGTGTGCAAACAGAAATGCCTAAGCAGCAATCTCTCATCAGAGCAGAAGCCCTTGGCATGAGGGCCACATTTCTCATGGGACCGCAGTAACATGGAGCACGCAAACTGGACGTTAGCAGAGGGGCATGGGAAAGTGACGGAAATTGATCCCTGTACAGTGCCAGCACTTCAGGGAGCCCCTGCTGAGAGCTCAGTTGACCTGAGATTTACAAAGCAGAGAACTCACAGACTTGAGAGTTTTGGGTTTGGGGTTTCTACTTAACTCAGTCACCAAAAGGTTGCACATCTGGTTTGTGCCTCCTGGAAAGAGGTCTTGAGAAAAAGCTTTATGTTTGCTCCTTTGCAGTTTGGCTCCCTCCTCTCTGTTGCCAAAGCTCCAGTTGCCCTCACACACTGGATTCTGGGGTTCCCTGGGGAATAGACCAGGGTGGGTTCTTCATCTTTGTCATCCCAGTTTCCAGCTTAGACTGGGCTACAGCCTTGACCTTGGGGTCTGCTTAGGACACTGACCTCGGACTTGAGGGACAGGTAGCATGCAAGGGGCCGCAGGGCCAGCCTGCACTCACCCAGGTTCATTGGGTCCCTTCTGTCTTGCAGAGACTGTCCTTTGTTGATGTGGCCACAGGATGGCTCGGGCAAGGCCTGGGGGTCTCATGCGGGATGGCATATACTGGCAAATACTTCGACCGGGCCAGGTAAGGTGCTGCACTGCCCCACTCCTGTTCTCTGGCTTTGCAGCTCATTCGTTTGGAATGACAGGGATGATTCGGGAAGTTCAGTCACCAAGCATGAAGCAGTAAAGAAAGCAGGTTTGCAGAAACTCTTCTCCCCTCTCTGACTGGGCTTTAAGTGTAGTAGCCGTGTAGGCCCCAGTGTATTAGAATGTGAGGCTTCTTTTTTTTTTTTTTTTTTTTTTTTTGGTGCTGGGGATCGAACTCAGGGCGTTGCGCTTGCAAGGCAAGCACTCTAGCCACTGAGCTAAATCCCCAGCAATGTGAGGCTTCTTGAAGAGACCACTTTCTGCTTGCCCTCTGGTAAGCATATCTGGAGAAGGGGTGCATCCATGTGCTTGCCTTTGCAGTAGGGCCTCCAAAATGTTATAACAGGTTTTGTTTTGTTTTTTTTTTTCTGGGTGGTTCCCCCTTTCTAACAGCAGATAAGTGTTTCTTTTGGGCCTTGTGTTCAGCAGCTGCTGGTGCGGGAGCAAGACCATGGTGACATTCCTGGTCTTGTCCCTCAAGTCCCCACTACCCTCTGCTGTGTGCAGTGCCCTGAGTCTAGAGCCCCTCAGTTCAGTTTCCCTGGGACAGGGGGGTAGGTGACTGGGAGCTCCTCTCTCCTAGGGTCTCAGAAAAGCACCCTGAAGTCCCTTGGGGTGGGGAGAACCTTGAAGCGTCAGTCCCCATGCCAGCTGTGGTGACCCCACCGAAAGTTCTTGTGTTTCCTGCACTCCTTGATCACCCATCTTGCTCCGTGTTCCACAGCTCTATGGAAACATCATATCTATGGCTGTCTCTCTCAGTTCTTAACTAATTCTTTCTTACACTGACAGCATCGTAGTAAGGCCTGGGGTACATTTTATTGGTACAGATACTCATGTTGTTTCTGCTGTGGAGGAGTTTATGGTTCAAAACAGAACATATGCTCCTGAGGTAGAATGTTTGGATGGTTATGATGATTGTAAATAGAGATCAGAAATAGAAAGTAGCAGTGCTTTAAAACGGAAAACCAAGATAATACATAAGCCATGAAATGTGGGTACTTCAGCTAGCTGCTTTCTGCCTGTTTCCATCTTGCCCTTTTGCTTGCTCATTTGGAGAAGCAGCAGAAGAAGCTAACACTAGGAGGAGAGAACTAGCCAAGGGGGAGGCCCATTTCCCGAGGCCCAGGTTGGGCTCGAACTGGAGATCCTGCTTCCTCAGCCTCCTGAGTAGTGGTACTGTGGGAATACTCCACCACACCCAGTGAGGCTGAACTTTCAAAGCTTCCTTGTTTCTTCAGTGGCTGAGCTTTGGCAGAGCTGATGAGGAAAGTAGTGTCTGGGACCTGCTGATCTGAAGCAGCAACCCCAGTCCATCCCTTGGTTTCTCTTTGAGACATATTTGCTTGTGTGGCTCCTCACCCTTTTCTGACTTGCTGCAGCTACCGGGTGTACTGCCTCCTGGGAGATGGCGAGTCTTCAGAAGGCTCCGTGTGGGAGGCACTGGCCTTCGCCTCCTACTACAATCTGGACAACCTCGTGGCCATCTTTGATGTGAACTGCCTGGGGCACGGTGGCAGCTTCCCTCTGGAGCACTATGTTGAGGTCTATCAGAAGCGATGTGAAGCCTTCGGGTAAGTGTCTCTCTTGCTTTGCCTCCTTCCTGCCCTGCCCCTCGCCCCACTTAACCCAGCTTCCTCGTTGGCAGGTGGAACACTTACGTGGTGGATGGTCGTGACGTGGAGGCGCTGTGTCAGGTGTTCTGGCAGGCAGCTCATGTGAAAGGCAAGCCCACTGCCGTGGTGGCCAAGACCTTCAAAGGCCGAGGCATGCCGAGTAAGTGTCCTTCTCACCACCCACGTGTACCCCGGGGCATCTGTCAGCATGGCCAAATAGGCAGCCTTCAGGTTTGGCTAGCCATGCAGATGACAGCTTCAGTGAGCAGTGGCCCTCCTAGCAGGCAAGGGCTCCTCTCTTGGCCTGCCCGGATAGTGTCTGGTTAGGGTGCGAGGGGGAGACCGCACCCCAAGCAAGAGAACGGTGACTCCCTGGCAGTGTGGAGGAGCAGCTAGGGGCACAGGCATCAGTTAGAGGGCCAATAGGAACCTCCTCTCTGGGTGTCAGCAGGCCCTCTCAGCAGGGATGTATGTGCACACCGCTTGCCTAGGTTGGTGCCACCTGGAACAGCACCCAGAACTAGTAAAGCATTGTCTTTGGGGCTGGGAAGGAGGAGGTATTTAAGACTAACTTCTGTACTACCAAGGCTGTGTCTTGTTTACCTCGAATTTAAATACTTGCAGAGGGTATGATTCCCGGATTATTTTTGTTTTGCTTTTGTTTTCTTTGGGACAGGGTCTCACCATGTAATTCAGGTTGCCCTTGAACTCACTGTGGACCCTAGGCTGGCCTCAAACTTGTGGCCATCCTCCTGCCTTAGCCTCCCAAGTGCTGGGATTATAGGCATTTGCTACCATAGCCGGCTTCTGGGTTTTTAATATAATGCCGACATTTCAGAATAAATGGAGTTCTACAACTCCTCCCTAAAATATGATCTTATCTCTATCTTCAGTTTGGTGAATATCAACTTTACCAGTGTGTTCCTAGGAGAACCCTCCATGTTCTTGCCTCTGCCTCTCCCTTACAAGCCTGCCACCCCCACATATCCAGTCCTTTTAAGGGTATGTCTGATGTGTCTCCTCCACATTTCTACTACCATGACTGTCACCGAACCCATCACCTCTCCTAAACTGCACTGGCTTCCTTCTGAGCCAGTTTCCATGCTGCCACTGCAATGATCTCCCTGAAAGACATCTCATCATTCACTTCCCCGCTCTAATCCCTTCAGTCACTTCTCTTGCTCTGAATAAAACTCAGACTCATGAAACCTGTTTACATGTCTCCCCTGCCTGTCCGTACAGCCTTATCTCCCTCCATTCTTCTCTCTAGACACCAGCATGTCGACCAGTGGCCTCCAGAAAAGACACTAGGCCTTAGTCCAGGCTGCTCTCTGATTGCCCTTTGTGCCATCCTCTTACTCCTGTGAGCCCCAGACCAACACCTTTTTCATCAGGATGTTTTTCAGAGGACCTAATAGGCATCCATTAAAGGATTGGAATGGATGGGGGTTTTTTGATTTTGTTTCAGACGTTGAGGATGCAGAAAGTTGGCATGGAAAGCCAATGCCACAAGAGCGAGCAGATGCAATTATCAAATTAATTGAGAGCCAGATACAGACCAACAGGAGTCTTACACCACAACCCCCCATTGAGGACTCTCCTCAAGTCAACATCGAAGATATAAAAATGACTACTCCTTCTGCTTACGAAGTTGGTGATATGGTAGGCGAAAACATGGATAAATGATTAAGTCATGCACATCAGTGAGCTTTGTGCTGTGATTGGCTTCCTAAATACACAGGATTTTTTTTATTTTTCCTGATCTCTGTGAATAAACCAGTTTTTAGTGCGACATTTATATAATGGTTATCAGCAATAAAATAGGTTTTTTTTTTTTTTTTTTGGTGCTGGGGATTGAACTCAGGGCCTTGTACTTGCAAAGCAATCACTTTAACCACTGAGCTAAATCTCCAGCCCCTACCTTGTCTTTTATTCTCTGAATTTTGTTCTTTGCTTTTACACTTAGGTCTGTATTTTGGGGTTTTTGTTTTGTTTTGTTTTTGGTTGGTTGGTATTTTTGTTGTTGTTCTGTTCTTTTCTTTCGAGACCAAGTCTTGCTACATAGTTCAGGTTGGCCTCAGACTCATGGTTCTTCTGCCTCAGCCTCCCTAGTGCTGTGATTTACAGGCATGTGCCACCACTGAATTTTCTCATTGATCAATTGGTATTTGTTAACACTTTGTGCTACGTGGCTGTTTCTTGCTTCCTGACTTTGCTTTGTGGTGGCCTGAAGGTCCAGTGTGCACGAAACTGCCACTATTCTGTGTCTACTCTTGAGAAAGATGGCCTGGGTCAGCTGATTTTTTAAAACAACTTCTCTGTATTACACAAGGAAGTAGCCTGATCTGTCAAAAACCAGTTCTTTTTTAAAAAGAATCACATGGCTGGGTGTGGCGGCACATGCCTGTAATCCCTCCTGAGGCAAGAAGAAAGTAAATTCAGGACCAGCTGGGAAAGTTAGCAGGACTCTGTCTCCCAAAAAGGCCTAGGGATGTAGGTTAGTGTAAAGGCCCTGGGTTCAAACTCCAGTACCATGAAGAAAAGAAAATTAGTAAGCTATCTGGAGGGACCAAGAGAACAAATTTAGTTGAGGCAGATGTTTCAAATAAAATGCTATCTGTGAATTTTTAGACAATAGATGAATGAGAGTAGCAAAGTTCCTTGAAAAATACAATGAGAACCACTAATGTCTGAAATCTGTTGAGTTGTAGAGTGTTTTTCTGCTTGGGAAATGGAGCTTAGGAGTAGTATGCGAACTGAAACAAGCACAGTTTGAGAGGAACATGAGTACCACATTACCCATGTGTGAGACAAAATTTTGAGAAGCTGATCCTAAGCCTTGTATAGTTTTACGGTTGGCTCACAATCTAAGTTTATGATGTTAAAAATGATTATTGGTAAATGATAAATTTATTTTTTCAAGGTGGATAACATATCTTCCTTCTAAGTATATTCCGAGAAACTCTTGTCACTTGACCCTTCCTTCTAGATGGCTACTCGCAAAGCATGTGGTCTGGCTCTGGCTAAGCTGGGCTATGCAAATGACAGAGTTGTCGTGCTGGATAGTGACACCAAGAACTACACCTTCTCTGAGATATTCAAGAAGGAGCATCCCGAGCGGTTCATTGAGTGCTTTGTTGCTGAGCAAAACATGGTGAGTGTCTGCAGGAGCCTCTTGAGTCTTCTCGATGACCACCAGGATCCACTGGATCCAGAAGCCCACCTGCATTGCAGCTTTTCCTCCCAGAGGCCTCCACGCAAACAGGAGACCAGGAGCCAGTCAGGGAGGTGGTTTCTAGGTCTTCTGGCTGCAAGGGCTTGGTGGATGACCCCAGGAACCCTATCCAGGGAACAGCAGGCTAGAGCCTCCTGAGCCCCCAGTCCAGCCCAGAGTTAGGCAGTCCTACAGTCACCAGGAATGAGGTTTCTCCCTCTCCACTGGAGCACAGGACCTGATACAGATATGTATCTGTTATACTAAGTGGAGTCTCAAGAATACCAGTAGTAGCCAGGCATGGTGGCGCACACCAATAATCCCTGCTACTCAGGATTGGAAGGTAAAGGTTGGCCTGGGCAACTTAGCGAGAACCTGTCTTAAAATAAAAAGTAGAAAGGACTGGGGTTGTAGCTCAGTGGTAGTGTATCCCTGGATCTTAGTAAGCTGTCTTCATTGACTATTTTGAATAAAATAAAATTTAGTCCGTAACTTTGTGGATGGGTCCTCTCATCAGAAAGCTTGCTCCTGCCTCACTGGTCTTCCAGCCAGCAACCCTGTGCTGTGCATGCTGGTACTGGAAGGTACCAATACAGAAGAGGCCAGCAGGTGGTATGGGGATAAAGGTGGCTGTGGGAAAAGCTAGAGGTGAGTAGGGATAGCTTGTCAGGAGAGGTAGCATCCAGGCTGAGCTTCCGGGGAGTCACTTGTGCACAGATACAGTGGGTGATGGTGTTCCCAGCAGAGACCTAGCAAGCCTGTTGCTTGGGAAGTAGAGAGAAGGAAGTTAGGTGAAAACGGCATTCTCAGGGACCAAGTCACAGCATCTCAGCTCTCTTGCAGTTTGCTGGCAATCCACAGGAGGGCTTTGAGCAGAACCAGCCCTGAGACCCTGCAGCACTTAGCAAGGAGAAGGGCATGGGAGGGGATGGGCCAGTCAGTCTGTGAGCAGTGTCGGACAGAAGACTTCTTGTGTCTCCCTGGCAGGAGCCCCACAGCATACCAGGGGCCAGGTACCACCCACCAAGTACCAGGGGCGTGTGGTGTCACCTGTACAAACCTAGGAAGGAATGGACTTGGTAACGTCAGGAGCTCTGAGACTGGGGGCAAACAGTCGTGTCTTCATGTTTACTCTCAAACCACTAAGTGCCCTTTTCTAAGCTGCATATCTGTTTGCCAAATTTTAAAGTTAACATTCAAGTTTTTAGTGAGGCACAGGCTTACCGTGTTGCCCAGGCTGGCCTCGAACAGGTTCAAGTGATCCTCCTGTCTGAGCCTCCTGAGTAGCTGGGACCACAGCCCCACACTACCATGCCCAGTCTAACATCTGAATTTTTAATCACAAATTCAAATAGTTGCAAAGGATGTCATCACCCAATTATTAAAGTTTTGATTTTTTTTAATGTAGCCTTGCATACATCGAAAAATTGGTTTAAGACTCAGAGTTGTTCTTGTTCACAGAAATCTTTAGTAAAAGGCAAAAGATTTATATGATCTGAAGAGAAACCAGAGTATGTATTTTGATATTTTCAATTAATAAATCATCCAGAGGTTACTGTAAGGCACTTTTCCTTTGTCAGAAATTAAATCCCTTTTTCTACTTGAATTGTTATTTCTATTTCTATTCCATTTCCCCAGTATGTATGAAAACTTTTTATTGATTGTTCTATCCTTCTGTGCACTAAGAATATGCATATAAATTGATAACATTTTAAATTTTTTGGCTGGGGATTTAGTTCAGTGGTTAGAGTGCTTGTTTCACAAGTACAAGGCCCTGAGTTCGATCCC
Organism: Hystrix cristata; assembly: GCA_004026905.1. Taxonomy (NCBI): domain Eukaryota; kingdom Metazoa; phylum Chordata; class Mammalia; order Rodentia; family Hystricidae; genus Hystrix; species Hystrix cristata. Next base: position 57,620 of record PVJO010009464.1, read on the forward strand.
CAGCACCAGAAAAAAACAAATTTAAAAAACATTTTAAATTTTTCTTAAAACTGTAGACCTCTTAACGTCAGAATTTTTCTTTGGGATTGGGCTATGGGCATTATTAGTTTATATACATTAGTAGATAAATACACTTGTAATTTCATTGAGGTAAGATCGAGGACAAATTATATTCTCATTTTTCATTTTAATAAGTACTAAGAAATCTTACATAAATAAGTAGATGGGAATGGAAGTTTTGTTACAGGAATGTTATTTAATTATTTGAGTTCTTTCCCCATTACAAGCCAAAAATCACACAATAATCTTTCATTTGAAGTTGTTCGTAGGCCGGGGATTTAGCTCAGTGGTTAGAGTGCTTGCCTTGTAAGTGCAAGGCCCTGAGTTCGATCACCAGCACCAAAATAAATAAATAAATAAATAAATAAAGTTGTTCATAACCAGTTTTAGTGACACATCTGTAGTCCCAGCTAGTTGGGAGACAGAGGCAGGAGGATTATGATTTCAAGGTCAGCCTGGGCAACTTACAGAGACTTTGTCTGAACAGAAAAAGTGATTTGTAAAAAGTATTCGTCAGTAGTTCTACTAGCTTTTCTTTGAGTTGTTTTTCTGAGGGGAGGGGGCGGTGCTGGGGATCAAACTCAGGGCCTTGCGCTTGCTAGGCAAGCACTCTACCACCGAGCTAAATCCCCAACCCCTTCTTTGAGTTTTGCTAAAAGAATTGGAAGCCACCTGGCTTGGGGAAGTGTTTGTCGTCTGATCATTTCATTTCTTCACTTGCTCAGTGCTGCATGATCATTTCCAGTTATGGGCTTTATTCCAGCTGGACGTTTGCACTCTAGGCTGACGCCCACTGGAAGGTGAAGGCCAGGCCTTGGGGTACAGGCTGCTGGAAGGGCTCAGTAGGGAGATGGTGGGCAAGGCAACCGCAGGCCCACTCTTGTGGGTGAATGGAGGAACTGGCTGCTACCCATAGGGATCTTGACTTTGCAGCTAGCCATAAGCACACCACCTGGAAAGGCCTTGTTTATTCCCAGAGTTGTTCATATTCTAGTTTAAAGGCTGCTTTGGGCTTCCAGGGGATGGAAGGCGTGTCCATGGGAGCCTTTTGGGTCTTCTCAGTGGTTATCGAGAAGGTAAGGAATGGTGATGCAAAGTTGGGGTTGTATGAAGGTCAGAGCAGTTTCAGGCCAGGTGTGACTTCTCAGACCCTAGGGCATGGTATCCAGCTGCCCATGGCACAGGCCACCTTGCAGCAAATCCAGGAGGCCACAAGGTGTGCCTTGAGAAAGGAGGATGACTTTTGTGCTGGATGATACTGAGAGAGTGAATGAGATGCTGAAAACCCAGGTCAGGGACACTACTGCATTGGAATGGAGGTAGCAGCATAGATGGAGTAGGCTCAGACAGAGTGGGGCAGGGACAGTAATGACATTTTAAGAAGTCACATGCAGGACAACAGAGATGTGGGGCAGTCTTCAGAGGAAGGACGGCACAATAGAAGAGTGTTAGGACGGCACCGGCATGTATGTGAGTGGAAACAGGGTGATCCAAGAGAAGGGGAGAGACTGACTCAGTGGGTAGTCATTGTGCAATTGGTGACCTCATCAGGGATTCAAGAGTAGGATGTAAATTGAGATTACCAGTGACATGGCAGGCCCAGATGGGTAGGGGCAAAGTGGACAGGGCAACAGGAGACACCCATGCCCCAGGAAATGTAAGGTGAGGGCACCATAGTAGGGAGGAAGGTGCAGAAGGTTCTAGAAGCAGAGTAAGAAGGCGAAAAGGTAGAAATGCGTAGTACTTGGGTGTGAGCAGAGTGTGGGGGTCATCATGGAGCTGTGCCATGGCCACTGGGGGCAGGGGGCAGAGGCCAGGGAGGTTCTAACTCATGTTCTTTGTGTTGCAGGTGAGTGTGGCACTGGGCTGCGCCATGCGTGGCCGCACTGTCGCTTTTGCCAGCACCTTTGCTGCCTATCTGAGCCGGGCATATGATCAGATCCGTGTAGGCGCCATCTGTGGAATCAACATCTGCCTCATTGGCTCCCATTGTGGGGTGTCCGTGGGTATGAGTTGGGAGTGTGTCTTCCTGGTAGCTACTGTCCCATCCATTGCAGGAGAGGATGTATGTGTGATGTCTCTCAGGGTTCTCTCTCAAGTGTGACTGCTTGGAATGTCTTTGTAGAAAGTCATATCCTGTTTGAAATGCTTAAGATGCTCTAGGTAACTCTTGAATCTCTTGAGGTTGTATAAAGGTGGCCACTAAAATTCATTGAGAGACAATTGTCCTGAGCCCCACGCACTGGATATGAATAGGGACGACACGGAGTCCCAGCATGCATTTCTGCCCTCTACGTGGTGACAGTCAGACAGGGATTAGTGGTCCAGGTAGAGGAAAGGGAGGGGGATTGTGGGACCCTTGGAGGAAGATGATGCAGTGCGGGGAAGCCAGCTGGGAGACATGTGGTCCCAGGAGCAGTGACATGTAGGGAGGGCTGGGAGGACAAAGCAAGACACAAGAGTGGAACAGCGGGAGCGTGGAGGAGGAAGTATGGCTAGCAGATGGAGGGTTCAGAGTTGTGTGCCAGGCAAGTCTCATGGCACTGGCAGAATGAGACTGGACAACAGGGTTCTGGGTAGAGCTGGAGTCATAGCCAGATGGGTGATGCAAAAAGCACAGGAAGCCAGGCCAGAGCAGAGAGACAGGGCAACTGAGGCACAGCCACATTGCAGGTAGGCGGGCAAGCAGGCGAGGGCCCTTGGTATCAGCCACAGAGAGTGGTGGCTGTAGGTGGAGGCAAGGCAGAGTGTACTATGATAGTCCCTGCCGCCGCCAGCTGTGTGCTGTACTTCCTCCTTGCAGTGTTACACCCGGAAACTTCTCCCACTCACAGCCAAGGGACCCTTAGTCAAAATAGCAACTCCTCTTCAGGTGTCTCAAAGCTGTGTGATGCTCAGCTACTGGGACAGCTGGGAAAGTGAGTCAGACAACTCAACCCGAAAACGCTCAGTGTCTCACCAGTCACTGTGACCCCAGCTACTCTGGAGGCTGAGGCAGGAGGGTGCAAGTTCAAGGCCACCCTGAGCAGCTTAGCAAGACTGTCTGAAAATTAAAAACAAAAAAAGGGCTTAGGATGTAGCTCAATGTTAGAGTGCACCTGGGTTCCATACCCAGTACCCCAAAAATAAGGAAAAAGAAAAAAAAAGTGTCTTAAGGGAGAGAGGTGGAAGAACAGAGAGGGAAGGACAGAACCAAGGGGACCCTCCTGTGAAGAGGACAAGGTCAGAGACCTGGCAGGATGGGCTCAGTCCACCTTCGCTCGGGGCAGAAGTCGGTATGAAGTCCACATGGACAGAGATAGCAGGTTGTAGAGGTATGAGCCAGGGTGTTTCTGAAAAGCTCCTAGGGACACAGATGCGCAAAAGTTGTATAAATATGAGTTACTATGACAGCACAGTGGACCTTTTCTAGGGCTCTGCCACAGGTCATGGTAACCTGGGCCAACAATACTTGGATTTCCCCAGAGACCACGAAGGGTGGAGGGGAGGTTCTAGGGGGCCACACTCACCTTTTTATTGGCCTGTGGCTGTCCCAGGTGAAGATGGCCCCACCCAGATGGCCCTGGAGGACCTGGCCATGTTCCGCGCACTCCCCAACTGCACCATTTTCTACCCAAGTGATGCTGTATCCACGGAGCATGCTGTTTGTCTGGCAGCCAATACCAAGGTATGTTTAGGTGGACACTGGCTTAGACACAGAATGCTTCTTGGCTCTGCTACAAGTTTGCTACTGATTGGATTTTCCTCCATTTTTTAGCATCAAAGTAATACTCATTATAGAAAACTCAATGATCGAAATCTTGGTTTTGTTTTTGTTTTCTGGTACCAGAGATAGAGCCCAGGGATGCTCTACTACTGAGCTACATCCCCAGTCTTTTTTGAGGTAGAGTCTCACTAAGTTCCCAAGCAGATCTTGAGCTTGTGATCCTCCTGCCTCCCAGAGTTCTAGGATTGCAGCCATGTGTCAGGATTCGGAAAAGAATATAACCTTTACGGCACAGGTGATTGTGCACACGAACACATTGGCATTGTGAAAGTCAAATGATGCAAAAGGATGCTGAAGTAGGCCTGGCCTACTTCAGGGCAAGACACAAAGTGCCCTGGGCATTCTCCACAGGAAGAGGTTTAACAAAGGGTGCCTGTGAAGTCACAGAAGCAGGCTCCAGGCTGAGGCCCAAACGTGAAATATCACACACCAGTGGAGCTGCCACCTCAGCCCACCACGGGACCCAAGGAACTTAGGATGCAGCACTGCACACATGTAGGTCCCACTACTCAGGAGGCTACAGTGGAAGCATTGCTCGAGTCCAGGAGTTGCAACATAGTGAGATCTTGTCCCCTCAAAAGAAATGGCACCCCAATTACTGCAGCCAGGGGTAGGGAAGCCGCTGCAGCCACACCTCCTAAAATCCTGACAGTGTGAGTAGATGACAGGAAGTGCTGCATACGAACCCCAGCTCCCTAAAACAGCTCTGGGGGAGTAGAGGGTGGCTTTGGCCCCATGCTCCCCTGGGGGTCAAGCAAGGGCATTGGCTGGGCAGACCCATGCCACTGGGGAGCGGCATTTGCCTTCCTGGCTTGGGCAGCTGGCACTACTGCAGCCGGCATTCCTACTGCAGCGCATGTCCTGTGCCCGCTTTTTACTCCTTAGGTCTTACCTGGGTGGGGTTTGTAGCACCAGAATGAAGCCCAAGGAGAGTGTTACTGTGCTAGGCAAGTGCTCCACCACTGAGCCATACCTGGCCCCTACCTGCTATATCTTGAAAATTGTTTTCTGCCATCCACACCAAGGGTCACAAGAGGCAGAACTAGAGTGTGGGAACCAAAGGGCATGCTACTGGGACCTGGGCAGGGATACATGGCATGCGCCCTCCCAAGACATGGCCATAACACTTAGTGGGTGTGCATTTTCATGCAGCTCAGTCTGGCCTCAGGTGGCCCCTGAGTAAGGCTGGTTCATCACATGGGAGCAGGAGAAGCTGAAATTTCTGATTGCTACTTCGCTTTCTAATGTGCCATCTGCATATTTCATGTCACTTATGTTAACTCTTTCTAAACATGCAGGCATGCAAGTTGATAGTAAACCTGTGTTTACACCTTCTCGTTGTAAAAGCGGGTCCTTTCATGTCCAGATGCGTAGTCTTTCTGAGGAAAAAGCATGATATGCTGTCTTGTGAGAATCACTTTGTCACATTGTGTTTTGGACTACACTGTCTACACGGGTCAGTGCCCCTGCCCTGCCTTTATGCTCTGTGGAGAGAGACGACAGTGTGGGAAGCTAGTTCACCCAGGGCATCTGCCAGGTTCCTGCTCAGACTTTTGTCTGTGGGACCTGTTAGGCTTTGTTCTTGGTATACAGGCTCCCTCTCCCCTGCGTGATAATGCTTTATTAGTTGGAAGTTCACAGTCTACTTTTCTAAACCTGGTTCTGATTTGTGTTTCTGCCCTAGGGAATATGCTACATTCGGACCAGCCAACCGGAAACTGAAGTTATTTATGCCCCACAAGAGACCTTTAAGATTGGACAGGCCAAGGTAGGGGCTGCAGTGCGCCGTTGCTGTCTAGTATCATTTTATGTGAAGAGTCTGTTTGAGCTATTTATTTTGAGACAGGGTCTCACTGAGTTGCACACTGGCCTCCTTGTGATCCTCCTTCATTAGCCTGTCCCTAGTAGCTGAGATTACAGGTGTGTACCACCATTCCCAGCTTTTGTTGAGCTCTTAATGTAGTAATAACGTGAAGGCCCTGGAGTGTCTTGGCTATAATGATCCCAACCTCAAGCTAAACAAAGTAATAGAAAGCAGTCCAGGTGAAGAACAGATCTGTTGGGTTGAAACTTGGCAGACCTCAGGCCAGGTGAAAAGAAAATGAGTCATCTTTCTTGCCCACGGAGGCCCAGTGACTCTGAGGTCCACTTTGCATGTGGGGTGTAGCCTCACCCACACACCTGCTGATAAAGGCTGGCACAGAGCTCCCTGAGCAGCAAGACCAGGATTCTGGCCCTGCCACCACCCTGTCCCTTTCTCCTGTGCCTCCCTGTGCAACCATGCATGGGGAAGCCAGAGAAATTCATGAAAAAGGTTGGTGATGCTGTTCACTACCCAGAGAGGCAGGCTATGGACAGTCAGTCAGTCGCTTTTGCCTTTGTTATAGACAAGTTTCGTGTCTTGCTTTTACAGTATCTTACATTTAAAGTGCCCTTGGTACTCTTCTTAACTGTGTGACATACTCACTGCAGTGCAGTCTTGAAGGATCTTCAGGTAACATCTGGCTTGCTCCCAAAAGGCCAGGCTGCTGCAGAGTCACAGCTCTGTACTCAGGACGGCTGTGTTCTGGCTGTGAGTGGCTGGGGTGTAGCAGAAAGCACAGTCCACCCTGGCCTGTGGGCTGCTGATGACACTGCTGAAGGAAGCGGGGGAGTGCTCCCCTCCATGTGAAGTCTGTGCCCCCAATAAACCCAGAGCCCCACCTCAGAGGGGGCAGCTGTCTCGACATTTGGATGATTTGCACAGCTTTTTCATCTCTTTGGTCTTTTTTGCAATACTCACAGGCAATCAGGGCCTTTGCACTGAGCTATATCCCTGACACTTTTTATTTTTTAGTTTGAGATGGGGTCTCGGTTGCCCAGGCTGGGCTCGAGCTTGCAGTCCTCCTGCCTCAGCCTCCCAGGGTGCTGGAATTACAGGTGTGCACCACCATGCCTAGCTTTGTTTTTTCTCTAAAATTTTTTTGGTCCTGAAAGAAGAAATAAATTTCCCATTGGTAAAGAATGTGAGTTAAAGCGTGTGTGCTACATGCATGGCATGGTAATTTTATACATACATACATACATATATATATATATATATATATATATTTTGTGTGTGTGTGGTGCCGGGGATCGAACTCAGGGCCTCGTGCTTCCTAGGCAAGCACTTTAATCACTGAGCTAAATCCCCAGCCCTGGCATGGTAATTATAAAGGGCTGAGTTTGACAAAGGGGACACATTTGTGTGTCTGTATATGTGTGCACATATGTACATATGGATATTGTGGCACTAGAGGCTGGAAGCCAGGCCTTGTGCACACTGGACTGTTAGAGAGTCTTCTTGTCTTATATAAGAACTTGATAATTTTGTACTTAAATCATGATGGGGGGGTAGATGAACGTGTAAAACAAATATAAAATGAAGCTTAGCAAAAAGAGAGTGTCCTGCCTTTGGAAAGTATCTTAGCTGTCCTTTAATTAGTGGACTCTTAAGGAAAGAGATTCCTAGTGTTAGGGAGCAGCATGCAGCACAGCACCCTCCATTTTGACATGTAACCACACCATTCTGTTTTGTCGGCACTACACCAGGTCATCCGCTACAGCGACAAGGACAAAGTCACCATTATTGGAGCTGGGGTAACTCTGCATGAAGCCTTAATGGCTGCTGATGAGCTCTGCCGACAAGGTCAGTTGGTTGTATGTGAAGGGTGACCCCAGGGAGCTGGAGACTTCCCCGAGTGGCCTTCTCATTCCTAGCCTGTGTAGTCTCTGTCTTCCAGTGGTGCAGGGTGGGACCCTGGCCTCGTGCCTAGGCAAGCACAGTACCACCAAGCTGCACCCCAGCCCTGTCCCTGCATGTTCCTTCCACCAAGTCTGTCTTACACCATGGCGGTGTTGCTCCTCTGCAGGCATCTCTGTCCGCATCATCGACCTGTTCACCATTAAGCCAATGGATGCTGCCACCATCATCTCCAACGCAAAAGCCACTGGTGGCCGGATCATCACAGTGGAGGATCACTACCCAGAAGGTGCGGGCTTCGGTTCCGTGTGCACAGTGCCCAGTCAGTGGGGTGGGTCAGTGACAACAAAGATATGTGGATAACTTCACTTGGCAGGGAGCACTTATGAAGTCCTTCTGGCTTCTTCTGCTGTTGAACAGTTGGTTACTCACCCTGTACTCCCACAGGGAGTGCTGTGCAAGCCCAGAATGAGGAGGAGAGTGTGCCAGGGAGGGAAGGCACCTGAAGGGATGGGCCACATCCCAGTGGGTGGGGGACCCAGCTCGTGGTCACCATCTTGGCTGAAGTTCACACAGGGCAGAGTGCAGGCGGGTGTATCTTTCAGTGCAGGAGCCCAGGGAGACCAGAGAAACTGCACAGAGGCCACTGCTGCCACGTGGCCATCCCTGCACATCTGTCAGGCGGGTTACATTGGGGTCCTGTGCCAGGCGCATAGCAAGATGCCCAACCCCAGGTGGAAACGGGTGCCCTGAGTAGGCCTCGTGGCTCAGACTGTTCCGCACAGGGAGTGCCCCCATCGGGGGGGGGGAAGCGGCTCAACCGCACAGGCCTGGCTTCACACCCGCCCACCACTCCATCTCACACAGTTCCTGTTTTAGTTACTTTTCTCTCCTTGTTGGGACAGAATACTCGACACCCAAAGTTAGGGGAAGAAAGGTTTATTAGCTCACAGTCTGCAGAGGTTTCAGTCTATAGTCCGCTGGGTCCGAAGCAGGGCAGGCCGGCGTGTCAGACCCGCAGCTGGCCGGCTGCAAAGTAAAGTCAGTAAGATGTAAGGAATGTATGTAAATAAGTAATGTAAACAAGCAACTAGTTAGCTTTTTCCTGTCTTTTATCTAGGCTACCTGCCCCCAGGGCGGCCTGCACTCTCACCCCCCAATCTCAGGCTTATATCCTTGATCCCAGCAGAACAATGCCAAACCGATCAACGGATCAATTTAGTAATCACACACTCTAGATCCAGCTATCTCTTACCACATGAGGCTTTGGGGGGACATCTAGACACAAACCATAACAGTTCCTTTGTTGGTTTTAGTGGTTTTTAGGTTCCCAGCAGCTTTGAGACTCTGAGCTCCAGAGAGCTGAATCCCCACCATCTGGGCTGAGTATAGCCTCTGCTTGGCTGTGGGAAGAGGGCAGCCTAGGGCCAGGGGGCCCAAATGGATCCCAGTGTCCCTTGCTTCCTTCCCCAGGTGGCCTTGGGGAAGCCGTATGCACTGCTGTCTCCTCGGAGCCTGACATCGTGGTCCGTCAGCTGGCAGCACCAGTGATGGGTGTCCCTCAGAGTGGGAGGCCTGGTGAGATGCTGAGCATGTTCGGGGTCAGCGCAAGACACATTGTGGTGGCTGTGAAACACATGCTGATGCACTAATGCCTGTGCAGCTGCCTGTTTCACAGTCATTCAGTCTCAGCTCTACACTGTTCTTAAACACATCAGTTAACTCCCTCCTTTGAAACATAGAAATGTTAGGCTCCGTTTTGAATCTCTGTTCTCAAGTTTTAAATGACAATAAAGCTGATGCATCAACACCTGACAGTGAGTTTGCGGATGAGACCAGGAGTGATGTGGGTTGAGAGTCTGTGGGGAAGCTCAGTCCCTTAGATGGTGAGTTTCCCTCATGGTGCCGGGGCAGCGATCCCCACTGTCATCCTCAGTTCACGATTCCTGGCATGGCCTTCCTGCCTGATGCTTCCTGGGTGACATGTAGCTTCAGCTGCCCCAGAGTGTCCCCACACAGTCCAGGGCTGCAGAGTGGTCACATGAGCTGTTAGGGTATCCTGTGCTGCCAGCAGCGATATCCTGCAGAGACACGAGGGAGAGCTGCTATGTGCGCAGGTGGAGCGCCAAGGTCCCGACAGGAATCCAGAGAAGGGGAACAGGCACAAACAGCTGTCCTCAGACGTCATACTCGCCATACTCATGAGTCCCCACCTTGTCAGCCCAACAGTGGGCTCCTTGGGCCTTCTCCCCCATCAGGCCTAGAAAGTGAGATTTCAAAATGATCTTGTTAAGACAACAGTTGAGGCAGAGTGATGATGCTAGAAAATAGATGCGATACAAAGAAGCCCTACTTGGGGCCTGTGCAGTTCACTGTTGTAGGGTAATGATGATGAGTTTCTCACACTCGGTGGGGGCGGTGGGTGCTGTGGTTGTTGCACTTCCAGTTGCATGGCTACCCCACAGCCCACTTTAGGATACTAGCACCTCATTTACCTCCCAGCTCCTGGCCGCCTTTGACCTATGTCCTGTTTATGAAGTCCCTATCTGGACTATTCTGTAAGAATAAGACCCCAGAATGTGCTCTTCTGGCTGCTTTCCTGAGCCTGGGTTGCAGGGTTCATCTGTGTAGCCCACATCAGAATTACATTCCTTTTTCTGGTCATGTAATATTCCATTCTGGCTGCCTACATTGTATTTATCTGTTCATCATTTGGTGGACATTTGGGTTGCTTTGGTTTTGTCTGTTGTGACTAATGCTGTGCCAAACACAGGCTAATCCAAATTGGCATGTGGACAGATCCTCATTTCTGGTTAGCTACGTAGCGGGGAGTGGAATGGCAGGCATGTGGAAGTTGGTTGCTCTTTTGAGCATGTAGGGTATGTTGAAACACGATTGAGTAGGAGGAGCTCAGCTGCTGTGGAGCATCATGAAGCAAGCTGCTGCCAGAGCAGCGGGGACCGGGCCATCCACAGTCGCCCTCGAGTCTGGCCCAGCTCAGTGCCCTTCATGCCTCCCTCTGACTTGTTGGCCAGGGAGCCTATCTAAATGTTTTGGCTCCATCTGTCATCTGTGTAAAGGGATGCTAGCCTTGCCTGCGGTGACACAGTCTATTTTGGGGCTATGGTCAGGATTTTACAGTGCCACCAAGATGTCCCCATTGAGGCCGCTCTACCGGCTGGAGGGTTTCTCCTTCACATCCCTTCCCAGCTGTTCCCCTGGTGGGTGGGGCCCGGTGGGCAGGCAGGTGGCAGTGAGGCCTGCAGCACCCTCCTTGGGCAGCATACCCGCCCTTTGCTGCCTGGGTGGCAGTGGTCCCTTCAGCCCTAGCCACCTGGCTGTTGATGCCCTCTTCCCACTGTGGGACTGACTGCCCTGGACTGCTCTGCATCCTCCAGACTGCACCCCCACCCAGCCACCCACACCACGTGTGGCCTGGGCCAAGTCACTGGGGTTTGTGCTGTCACTCAGGCAGCTGCAGCCAATCGCCTCATCCCAACACCAAGGGCTGCACCCTGGTGGACCTGGGTCCTTTCAACAGATGATGGGGCCCTGGCCCTGTGACCTTGCAGGGATCTGGTTGCTGCTGCTCTTAATAGCAACAGGAGCAGCGGTGAAGGGGGGTGGTCCCAGCGAAACGACAAGGGAATGGGACACAAGAAGCTACACAGGTGCAGTAGGGATAGCAAGAAAAGAAAAGGACATCGCTGAGTTTCTGTCACAGTCACACGGCTAGGACATATGAGGGCTGAGCTGACTCTCCTGGCACAGCACGCCCCCCCACACACACACCCCTAGCAGCAGGGCTCAATCTCTGCCAGTCTGAGTTTGACAGAACAAAAGCTGCGACCTTGACACTCAGGAAACCTGAAATGACACGTGTGACCCCAGATCTGAATGAGAAAGACAAGCAGACAGTTAAAAATGCTCAGAGAGCTTGCCTAGCAAGCGCAAGGCCCTGAGTTCGATCCCCAGCACCAAAGAAAAAAACACAAACAGACAGACAAATGCTCGGAGAGGGGTTGCGGATTTAGCTCAGTGGTGGAATGCTTGCCAAAGCCCTGCGCTCCATCTCCAGCACCCCGCCCCCTGCAAAATGCTCAGAGTAGGAACCAAGGAGCATGCCAGCTGGTACAGGAGTTGGCAAGAGAGGGGCCCTCCTCTGTGTCCTTGTCCCAGGAGCATGGTGACATGAAGCCTCCTTAGTTACGTGTCCAGTGAGTCAGGGGAGGCTGGAGTCTACTCCGGAGAGTCCCTGCAGAGAGTCTGGAGAGTAACGAGCTT
>PVJO010009465.1:0-69483 GCA_004026905.1 Hystrix cristata
ATACATATGTTATAAGGAAAGTACAGATGAAGTTTTCTGGCCAAATCCAGAGGCCAGGAATATGGTGTTCACAATAAACTCATTTCAAGTTTTGTAGAAAATACTGTTAAAATACAAAATTATCAAGAAATGGGTTGCACTAAAAAAAATAAATAAAATCCTAGAGTAATTTGGGCTAAATAATGAAAGTTTACCTTTCTATGAATCAACAAACTTTATAACCTAGCCTTTGGATATAAGGAATAGTTTTAAATATAATATTAATGTAATAATGCTTATATGGCTAAGTAGTTACTAAATCTACATAAACTTCTACAGGACTCCATGTAGCTTTAAGGTAGAAGTTGTTTTATTTCTTCCCAGGTTACCAGATATTAGTAGAGGAGTAAGCTCAGAAGACCCACAAATGTGTTTTTGTGTGTCATTTTTAGTGGAAGATCAAAGAAGTGATTCATCATTTAGTAGCGATTTTTGCTAAACAATGTCAGCTCATGTTACTAAGTATCAAGGTCCTCTATCAAGTCATCAAAATCATTTCACACAAGTTTAGATTTTTGCACTATTGCAATATTCTTCCACTTCCTTTCTTTTGCATATTTAAAAAATAATACAAGAAGCAAAGTAAGAGCTGAGTTCACTAAAGTACTTACCTAAAAAAATGTTCTTGTATCTCTAAGCCATTGCTTCAGCAAGGTACAAAATATAATTGCTGTTACAATGTCCCAAACACTTTGCAATGATTAGTAACTCTCTCTTTCTATCATGCCCAGGGAAAAGAATCAAATTATTTTTCTTCCTTTGTGGATCATTAAGGGATCCCATTAAACCTCAGAATATCAGTTTGTGAAGACCAGGGATAGATTTAAGATTACCGAGCTCAAACTTCATGACCAACACTAGAGATTGTGATGTTAACTCCTTCATGGGCATCCTTTCTAAGGACAGAGAACCATTTACCATATAGGATACGTAACAAAGAAGCAGGCAAAAAATTAAAACCGAATGTGGTAAAAGTCATACTGAAAGAACAAATCACAACAAAATATTCAAAGATTTTCTTGCTTTGCTCACAGGCTGCAATTCTAAGTATTCAGACATTTCAATTAATGTTAACTCTGTCATTTCAAAACAATGGCAGCAGGTTATAAGGAGTTTGTTTCAGGATCTGGTGACACATTAGCAAGTAGAGTGTTTCTCCCCAAATGACTTCTACTACGTGAGTGAACTCGAGGAGAATTCTACTTGTGATCAAATGGAATTTATCGCCTACACTTCAATGAATTTTAAATGGTTTGTGTTCATTTTACTTGTTAATTACGGTACTGGGCACACTGAAGCTGATGAAATCTAATTCATTTTTATTTCGAACAAGAGGCGTACTTCCAAAAGTCTTCACTAATGAGATGACAGTCCACAGATAAAGACAATAAAACAAAAGTTTCACACAGTCCACTGAAAAAGTTTGTACCTTGAATCTCTATACTTTAGAAATCATTACCCAATGTGTTCCAACAAAAAGTTAAGAAGTACAACAGGAACAGAAATTAATGTTTCAAATGCTTTACCTCATATAACTCTAACAATCTTTTGGAAGAATTTATTTATTCTTAATTTCAAATAGGAGGAAAATGAAGGTTGGAGAGGTAAACTGTTCAGTGACACAGCTGATAAGTGGTAAAACTAGAACTCAAGCAAGTTCTGTTTGATTCTGACATCCAAATATTTAATCACTGCCTTTGATGGCCCCCTTCAGTGGCAAATCACTGTAACCCAGCATCCTGACCGGATTGGATAACAGTAATTTTCACCCAGAGATCTTTTGTGTGCATAACAATTCTAGTTTGTAAACACAGAATATCAAGGTGTCAACTCATGTAGATATGTCCTTGCTAAATTCACTTCTCAGTACGATGAAAGTGAAAATTAAAGTAAAAAAAAGAAGTCAAATAAAAGCTGCTAAAACTCTGCAGAATAAATACTGTAGAGCTATACATACAGGAGAGTAAGGTATTTTTATATCCTTTATTTAAATAGCAATAAGAATACTAAGATGTGGTAATTTTATTTTTAATTTTTTGATGAACTTCCACACTATTTTCCATAGTGGCTCTACTAATTTATATTCTCACAAACATATACACATGTATATATGTATATACACTTCTATATTAGATATATACATATTATAACAGCAGGAAAAAAGGTAGTAAATTCAATACAATTTATTTAAACATTTTTATTCACCAATAAATATAAATCCATAACAGTTAATATGTTTGGTAATGTTTAATTTTATATATAATCTTTAAAGAAGAACTTGGATTTAGAACATCACAATTAGATATTGAACAGATATCTGATATTTCTTAATACAGTATATCTATATTCAAAAATGACTGATTTATACCATGGAAATAACATAAACATGGCTCTCGAGGAATTATGCTTTGGAAAACTGCATTTTTTTTCTCTGTCCCCTAGACAAAAAGCATCATTTAACTGAAAACTGATTAGTGACTGTTATGGTTTGTGTCTAGATGTCCCCCCAAAGCCTCATGTGGTAAGAGATAGCTGGATCTAGAGTGTGTGATTACTAAATTGATCCATTGATCAGTTTGGCATAGTTCTGCTGGGATCAAGGATGTGAGACTGAGATTGAGGGTGGGAGTGCGGGCCGCCCTGGGGGCAGGTAGCCTAGATAAAGATACAGGAAGAAGCTTAACTAGCTGCTTGTTTGCATTGCTGATTTGCATACATTCCTTGCATTTTCCTCACTTGACTTTGGGGCTGGCCGGCTGCCAGTCTGCCACGCGCCTGCCCTGCTTCAGATCCAGTGGACTATAGACTGAAACCTCTGCAGACTGTGAGCTAATAAACCTTTCTTCCCCTAACTTTGGGTGTCAAGTATTCTGTCCCAACAACGAGAGAAAAGTAACTAAAACAGTGACAATACTGTTTGAGTGATTTGGTGGCTCCTTCCCTCCTGCTAAATAATACCTTCATTTGGTACTATCGCACCCCACATATATGCGACAAGATCAAAGGATCTGTCTGTTACAGTTTACCTCTAGTTGTCCCCCAAGAGCTTAAGTACTCAGAGGTGAGCTTTGGAGAAGGTGACTGGACTACAGGAGTGCCACAGCTAAAGGTGATACTAGGAGTTAGGGCCTGATTGGAAGAGATGGGTCAGCGTGGGCGTGACTTCATGGTACATATTTGCCCTCCCTGGTTCTTCCTGTCTTCTCCACTTCCAGCCTACCATGATGTGAGCGGCTTTCCTCTGTGCCAGGCCCTTCCACAGTGCAGCTACAACACTGTGAGTACTGAATCTTCTGAAATGGGAGCCAAAATAAACCTCTCCTGCCTTCAGTTTCTGGTTTTGGGTATTTAGTTTCAGGGACCAAGAAAGGGACTGGGACAGGTCCAAGACTAGCCCAGAGGTTGATGGCTAAGCATACGCTCAGGCAGATCTACATATCACCGGTTAGACACGATCGAGTGCCCTGACATAAGACAACGTAATGTACTCAAGCCCCAGGGTTTTTTTTTTTTACCAAATTGGAGAAGAAATTACCTCTGTAAGAAGGATGACAACCAATTAACGAATGTTATGTGCCACATTAACAGAATGAAAAATAAAATCATTTAATCAAATCAATAGATGTGAGAAAAACATTTTATAAAATTTAATGTCCTTTCAGTACTAAAATTCTCAACAAGTAAGTATAGAAGGGATATTCAACAGAACAAATGTCTTAGTATTGAATTAACTACTTGCCTGTCTCTAAGACAAAATACTTGACATCTGCAAATTGAAGGAGAAGAGATTTATGTTTGCTCATAGTTTTCAGAGGATTTTGCCCATGGGTGGACGGCTCCAAGGCCAGAACACTTGGCATGAGGGACTGATGAGAGGAAAGCCACTCACCTCATGGTAGTCAGAAAGCTAAGAGGAAAGGGAGGAGCAAGGCATGAGAATACAGCCTTCCAGCTCAGGCCGCTAGTGACCTAACTCTAACCAGCTCCCTTGTCCTAACTGCACTTTCAGCTTTTGAGCTCATCAATTGATGAATATGCCTGCAACATACAGGGTGACAGGTTTATTTTGGCTCACAATTTTCAGAGTATTTATGCCACCGTTGGTTGGCTCCACAACAGAAACAACAGGCCAGAAGAGGCTAGAAGAGGTAAGTTGCTCACCTCATGGCAGCCAGGAAGCAAAATCAGAAGGGAAAGGCTGAGGACAAGATGTCCTTCCAGGTCACGCCCCTCCTCAAACCTACCTCCTGCAAGGTCCCACATCCTAATACCATCCTCACATACTAAGCTCATCAATGGATGAATACACTGATAGGTACAGCCACCCCCATGATCCATTCGTCTTCCAATCCCAATCACATGAGACATCATGCTATACATAACAAATATGTACAATATGTATTTTTGAAGAGTGACGATCAAAAACAAAAGTGAAAGGATTTGTTAGGTGGGTAGCAGGTAAACCTCCATCTTCTAGTAACCTACCTTAGAGGAAAGCCTGCCAGGGGAAAATCAACCTATAAGAAAAGATTCAAGGACAGGACAAGGAATGATGGCTGAAGTTGCTATTTGAGTACCTGGATATAATTGTGCCTAAATCTTAAATCTCGCTAGGTAGATTTTGAATTCCAGAACCCCTAACACTTCCCTGTTTTCTGTAAGCTATGTGAGCTGGCTGTCTAGCACGTATACCAGAAAAAGTCTTGTGAATATATTTTGACCTGAGGGAATAAATATTCATTAAGGTGTGATACATAAGCAAATCTGAGTTACTTATTGTAAATTAAAAATACAGCCTTCATATGGAACTTCTCTGTTATGTGTTAGGAGGCAGTTAGGAAAGCAAAAGACGGCAGTCCTGCAAGATGGGTTTCTAGATTTAGTCCCCCCAAATCATTACACGAACCCAATATGATATAGCTAAATATATTATATTAAACACTTACTTACTCTGTATTTGGCTCCAAAAATTCAATAGGTTCTTTTCATTGTACAAGTATAGCATTATGGCCTGAAAACTAATGGTATTCTTATAAAGTAAGAGGACAGTTGTCAAACAAGAGAGAATGCACTACAGTGGAGTGAGGAATCAAGAGAATGGTCCTAACTACCTATGCTTTTTTCTTTTGATTATCGATATTTTCCTATATAGAGGTTTTACTAGCATGTGTTATGCTTCCAGAGTTTACCATCCAAATTTCATGAATAATATAAGGGAGAAAATTAAGATAATTTACTCCTATGTGTTGTGAACAATGCTACCTCCAGAAACAAATGGCCCTGATTCCAACCACAAATCTAGTGATATTCTTCCTACTTTGAAAGGGCTCTGAAATCATTCTTACCATAATCATACACATTAAGGTTGTCCTTTGTAAATGCTATTAGCAGTTCACCTCTCTACTCTAGCTTCTTCCATTGTCCTGCTGATTTCTGCCCTTCTCCATGTGTGGCTTTAGAAGCACTTAAACTGACAGTGTCCTTTATCCCCAAACAATCTCTTAACATTTACCCACAGCTAGAGGACCAAATGCCAGATGTACCCTCACTCACCTTCTGAAACTCTGTGATGGAGGTTTTTAGAAGAATCCATGAAGAAGGATTTTTGAATTAACTACCACACTCAAACCATCATCCTTCTCAAACCTACTATGCTGCAGATGGCATACGGTGCCATGCTTCTGAACTTGCATTAATTAGTGAATGTAATCGGAGCTCACTGTAATTAATTACACAATCATGAACATTTCAAGTTTAATTTCCCTAAAATTATTTCAGAAACCACACTGCAAATGATGCCTGGCTAAAAGAAAATAGATATGAATTCCTTTATGTCACACTTAACAGTCACATGCCAACTATTCATACAGCTAACATGCATATGTAGATTTCTAGATCATGACACCAATTACTGATAAAACATTAAAATTTCTAATTCTGAACTCATTTCCAAAGGAATGTCTTGAACTTCATGTTGACTTCACCATGCTGATTCTGTGCCCTTTTAAGTCACGTCCTGTAGCGGTATGTCTTGTTCTGGCTATGTTGAAAATAATCTCTTGCCATACAAATAGTCAAAAAAGACTCAACTTCCTGCCTCCCTTGTTCCTTACCTCCTTTTCTTCTCTTCCTTCCTTCCTTTCTCTCTTTATATCCAGGATTTACTGAGATCTTTTTACATGTCATGATAGAATGTGGTTGAACATTGAGCAATAATAGAAGATCCGTTCCATTCAAGGAGTTTGAAATACAGCAGAGACAGTAAACTATAATAATAGATACATTTATGGAGAGATGTGTGATACTGCAAACATGGCAAAATATTTGTGGAATTTATGTGGTAAATAAATACAGATATTCACTCTATAATTCTTTCAGCTTTTCTATATGTTTGAAAAATTGGCCATAAAATTTTACATAAAATTCAGTATAACAGACAGAAAAATAAAATGAAAAATTCTACAAAACATGATAATTATTTATTATGTGCCAAATATTATGGGAACTAACCTTATCTAAGGAGTCAAGGGAGGAGTATTAGATTTCCAAATGGAGTCCATATTGAATACTAAAATGGCTACCCTCACATCCATTGTCTGAGAGCCATGTGGTTTAGGAAGATGGACTCTCTTGGAGTAATGAGTTCTATTTGTTCAACTAACCTAGGCCTAAGCAAGTCAGCACATGGAAATTTCCTGCTTGGGCTTGGGTAAAAATGTTCATGTGAATTGACTGGAGCTAAAGCAGTAAAAGAAAGTATGTTTTGAGAATACAGGAAAATATTTTCCTTACTTTTTGGAAACACAATATCGGAAGCCATTTTTATCTCTCCATTTTTGGATAGTGTGGTAAGGTTCGCTTGGTAACTAGGAGTGTTACATTTATTTTTTGATCAAAACAGAAATAAATCTCAATATGTGGCTGCCAATTCAGAGTTTTAGAGACAATGTCAAACCAACTCTAAGTCCATGTCTACCCCTATACTTCTAAACGGTAGGAGCCAGGTTTTGTTTTTTTTTTTTAATTGCAACATAGAATCCCAACTTATTTCGAGGAATATTTCGTTTCTTGTTTTGTTTTTAATATGTATTGTTTCTAGTTTCTCAATTACTATGACTAGATTTTTCAGTGCTGTTCAGCTCTTGGTGTACAGCTTTAGATAATGTATCGGAAGACCATCTGAATGAAATGCTTCACCCTTACCCCGTCCCTACCTCAAACAGCTTCTGAAAAACAAGCTGACATACCTTGACCCTTTCTCTCTCTCTCAAATACACTTAGTTTGTTGTCAAACCTGTACATGGCAAGTATCCTAATCTGACTTTCTCCCAACATTCCAAAATACTCAATTTAGTTAAAATGACAATCTGACAGTGAACTTTTAACAGTGTTATATTACTTAGGCCAGAAGTCTTCATCTTATTATCACAGGTAACCAAAATAAATGTCTATTCAGAAATACCTCAACCCACCTGTATTTTGTTGCTGTTTTTAAAACAAAACCTTCTCAAATGTTTGCAATTATTTAAGGGTAAACAAATAAAAACAAATGCTGACAGTGTTTAAAAAATCAACTCAGTGTTTGGAGAATGACAGATTTCTTTTTCTACACATATTTAAGACTCATTATTAGTTTATTTTTACAGCTATGTCTACACATTCACTAACAAGAAAATTCTGAACAGAATTTGGACTCTACGAGGGTGGGGATGATGGGATGATGAAACACATGCTGTTTGCTGCACCAATCAGTAGGAATTCCAAGTTATCTTCCACTTTTATTATTCCTACTTGCATATATACAGTAATGATCTTTTGATGATGTATAAATGAGAGCTATGTCATTTTATCAGGAGAGGTATATTTAGGATAAAAACTCTTCAAGAGCAGGAATAACAAATCAAATCAAAATCAAATGTATCTTTGTTAGTCTCCAAATTGCTTTTTACAGTCCCTTCCTTCTTCTCTCCAAATTCTATTTCTTATAACCCATTCCCTAGGAAAGCACACTTGGCGCTAGGATGTTGTCTTACATACGGCTCACTTTTCTTTCAATAAGAATAGCTTTTTCTCCATATCTCAGTCTTTATTCTCTCCTTACATCAGTTTTCTATTGATACCAAAATAAATTATCACAAACTGAGTGGCTCCAGACTACACGAATTTATTACATGACACGTCCATGGGTCACTAATGTTAACATTCCCTGATTCCAGTAGTTTTCTGCTCTAGATGTCAGAAGGCTAGAATCAAGGTGTCAGTAAGACTGTATTATTTTTTGTAGTCCTTAAGGACACATTTATTTCCAAACTTATTCAGGATGCTGGCAATAAAGTTCCTTGTAATTGTATGTTTGAGCTCCTCATTTCCTTGCTGGCTGTTGGCCAGGGGAGGGGTTTCAACACCTGACAGTGAAGACGGCCATTTCCTGGCTTCGAGGTTCTATTTTTCCACCAGACTTAGAATCTCTCTGACCTCCCTTTTAGCTCATTTCTTCTTTCTTCTCCCATGTCTCTCTAACACTTCTGCTTCTTTTCTGCTTTTAAGGATTCACATGATACATCGGGCCCACCGGGATAATCTTCTGTTATGGTCAGCTGGTTAGTGAGCAAAATTTCTGCATAAAATTCTTTTACAAAAGTAACTAGATTCAGTTGAAAATTCAGAGGGTAGTAATGGGGAAGGGGACTCTTCAGACTTTTGCCTATGACATTCCTCAATCCTTCAAAATCTAATTTATGTTCCATCCTCTCAAAGAGGAAAAAAAATTTATTTAGGATTAATGGTGATGGGAGCATAATGGGATCCTTCTTCCAAATCTTTGTTAAATATGTGGTATCTTTAAGTGTTCGAATAATGGGAAAAGCTGATGAAGGCAAAACTTTCTGAGGTTCTTTTGAAACATTCGTTAAACTGCTTTCTCTGTGGATATAGTCTATTTTTTCTACTTCCTGTTAATTCCCTACCAGTGATAAATTCTACTCCAGTGTTTAGAACACCGAACTTTGGTTTGTTTGGACAGCTTTCAGTGTTACAACTGTCTAACTTCTAACCCAAAAAAGCGAGAAAATACCAGATAGTCACTTTCCTAGGCTTCACTGATGTGATTCAGGCATGTTATCTAACCTATTAATGCATCGAGTTAGTAGTTACAGTACTGAGGGTGGAGGTGATCAATCTTTTTGTCTTCACAGCAATGGCAAGACTATCTGAAAAGCACAGTCCTAAGGAAACTACTGGTTTACCAATAAACAATCCTGTAATTCAGTTTGAACACAGTATCTAAGCAACCTTTAGACTTGCTGTCTAGCAGTCTCACAAGTCTTCATACTCCCACCACCCTTTTGAAAAACTTGTCTACCTAATCAGTCAAGTCTGCTTGTGTGTTTTTTGCAACCAAGAACACTGAATAGAAAAACATCTAATGGGCTAATGTAAATGTTCGAAGACCCCATGGTACATCATAAAGAACCCACTTTTGTTCAAGGGACAGATTCTTAGAGAGTAGACTATGATCTTCGCTCATAGACTTCTGCCATTGATTCACAGATTTTTAACCTAAGCAAATATATTTTGTAAATTGCTAATTATTTCCTACTTTGTTTTAGTTTTTGGTATCAAGTAGCAGTATTCCCATTTATATGAGTGCTCAATTGAGTTATAAGCAAAGTAAAAGGTGACTGCCAACTCTGATAGATTCACACAACAAATTAGTGTAACGGTTTTAAACTGCATTCCAGAGAAGTAAATTCACAGTCACCATTATTCAGGTGGATAACCACGCGTATTTTCTCTTTTAATGTAATACAAAGTTTCTTGTTCAGAATACTAAAATTAACCTATGTTCTGAGGCAAGCCTCGAATGTAATTTCAAATAAGATTAACAGAGACAATAAAAAGTCAAATTATAAACGCTGGACCTAGGTTAATCATTCATTTGGTTGTATGGTATATTTTTATTCTTCATTGTCTTTCTGTTGCCTCAAATCACATGAAGCTAAGACAATTCAAATCTTTCACTGTGACAGATCTTCCAAAGTGCGTACTATAGTTAAAATCGGGGGTAGGCATTTTTTAAAAATTAACTTCAACACAAATTGAAAGACTGTATTGATTGTCATTCATATTTTTGATAATAGGAAGTGCCTTAATTCTTATGTGCTGCTATGCACATTATTATCTTTCTGAATAATAGAGCTTCATTTTTCACAGTTCTGGATGCTGGAAACTCATAACAAGGCTCCAGCAGGTCTGATCCCCGGTGAAAGCCAGGCCTCTACCTCCAGGATGGCTCGCAGAAGGCTGTGTCTTCAAATAGCAGAGAAACAAAATTGCCTAAACTAGTTCCCTCCAGTCCTTTTGTAAGATATTAATCCAATCATGATGTTCCCATTTGTTAATATTACCATAATGGTGACTAAGTTTCAATATGAGCTTGAGGGGATACATTCCTAACATAGTTACCCGGAATTTCTCTGTCTACGCTGTTCTGCCTGAAATCAACCATGGACTGAATGGGATGGCAGGTCTGAGATAATTCTCTTGACTTAAACCTGATTTATTATTAGGTATGTTGTAAAGATCATGCTAATAGGAACAAATTCTTCAAAGTGTGACATCTTTGTGAATTATTATTCTTCCCATTATCCTTGCCCAAACTTTTCAAAAGGAACTTCTGTGAGAAAAACTGTTTACTTTGTGTCAGTTCTAAATTTGTAGAGTCCGTACTTCAGAAATGCTACTGGAATCTGTGACTACCTTTAACAAACCTTTATTAGTAGCTCATTATAGATGACAGTCTACTCATTTAGTCTTACCTTTCTTTAATGCAGTAAATAAAACTAAGCATTTACTGACATGCTAGAATGTGTGTGTACGTGTGTGTTTGTGCACACGTGCACACATGGACATGTATGTAAATGTGTCCAGCATTTACTGCCCTTTCTCATTGAGAGGGATCCTCCATGGCAAATATCTTTGGCATAATACTGTATATCATATCTCTGTACAGTAGGATGTGCAGGTAAGACCACAAAATCCCTGTTCCTCCCACTTTGCAGTTAGCCACATGCAAGGGCATGCGTTAGTTGACCAATCATAAGGTACCAAATCTACTCTTCGTATTTGTGAGGTAAAGAACAATAAGAGCAGCTGCAGTAGCATTGAGCATCCTGCTTCCTACCCTCAGACCAGATTTTGTACTAACCAGCCCCATACAAACCTAGCCTTTATTCTGATCTATGATTTCCTAAAGGTTTTCAGTGAATTTATTTTTCTCTTCAAGATATCTAGAGGTACAGCATCTAGGGGTTCTTTCAGTTGCTTTAAATAAATAAATTAAAAATGTAAGAGCCCTGACTCACCTACTATATGGTTTAAAGGATATGTTGACTACTCATAACAGTACTAATATTCATGGGAAATAATTGTATATGTAGATGAAAGTCATGGACAAGAATATTATTGCTAGATTTACAAACACTACTTGATTTTCTGATACCCTACATTTCCATATCCGTTTTAAATAGTATTAGAAAGATCCTAATACTCCATTATTCTTTTTCAAGCAAGATCACCCAATTCTTTAAGGTAAAAATGTCAGATTTAAAGCTCTGACTTAGTAAATATGCACCATTTTATAAAGAGAAAACAAAAAACAGAAACATTTATAAAATCAAGTTTGACTTCCACGAAGATTACATACAAAATTTTAGAAAACTGATTATGTTTGCATTCCCCAACCTTTCACAGTTGAGCTTGTGCACTTTCACTGTTTAAATTTTATTTGACATAAGCGAGAAGCTAAGTAAGTAAAAGCAGCTTTAAAAAGATCTGCAAGCCGCATTGCTGTATTAGAGTTGCAGACAACCAACTCAGGTTCATGAGCGTGCCTTCAGATTTAATTCTAGATGTCCTTTCTCTCTTGCACATGTGAATAAATAGGAAAATGATTTCCGTTAGCCAGATCTCTGGTTTAAGCAGAAATGCAATCATCATGGTTCCTAACTGTTGTGTGTATACTCTCTAACTCAATTTTCTCAGCATTATTTAGACACGCTCACTGCTTAAACCCGATAGGAAGCCTTCCTGCCCATACCAATTAACCTAACCCTGCAATTTAGTTTTACACACTTGTCCTTGAATCCTCCCTTGTTCTCTTCAGTGTTGGTGATTTGAATTGGTTTGAATTCTTTCCCAGAAAATGTTTATAATCTAAAAATTGTCTTAATCTCTTTGGTCCAATTTTTTTCTGCTCTTTTATTTCCCAATGGACCCAAGTGGATTTCCAAACTTTCCCACATAGCATATGGAACACTGTTTCTTAAGTCCAGTTTTCTTCTTGTGTTTTGCCCCTGGGAACTGGCACTCTAAAACCAGCACTCTTTGGCCAAATCACAATAAAAAGCTTCTATCCCTTCTATTCCCATAAGGTTTCTAGTTGTTTCTCTCAGTAGGACCTATGCAGAGAAAAAAAAATATTTATCAGCCAAGTTAATCGTACTCTGTATAGGTTACATTTTGAAAAATATAAATCAGTCAAGAGCTATGGATTCAAGAGCATATTTGGAATGCAAAATTCTATGGGTAATTATAAGAAGTTTATATAAAGAAGTGGAATGTAAAGGAATCTGTAAGATAGAAAGTTAATTACAAACTCACCACTACTTGGTATCATAGAAGTAAAATATATTTATTAAAAGGAATGAGTAATTGTCTAAGAAGGTTTCATTTAAAATTGGTCTTTTATATTATCATCTTTATCTCCTATGATTAAGCTTGAAATTGTAACATGGTTTTACGGGTTTAAATGAAATTTTGGATGCATAAATTGATAATTTTTCTGCAAAATATTGACAAATATCCATATCACTTCTAATGTGTTCACACTTTCTCCTATTTTTCTAGGTGGGAATCCTCATGATGACATTTTCCAAACAGTAAACAACCTGATTCCTTTAATACGACAGTGTAATAAGCTGAGTAACTCTGGACTTAATAACACCAACAAAATAAATTTCTTATAAACCATGAGCCAAACAACCTAAAATATGGTAATGTATCTAATTTCTCTTCAGTATCTTAATGATTTTAAATGATGTCTCTATAGAGTTATATATGGAAGGAAATTATGACTTGAATAAAGAAAATTTTCAGAACTCTTTACTTTCAGTCTTCTCAATTATTTTTCCAGTAAAACACAAAGACTAATACTAATAATATACGTTAGACACTATTTTTGCAACATGTCAGCATGTCTTCAAAATAACTATATGTGGTAGGTATTTGCATTACTTCTGTTTTATGAAATGGCTGACACTTAAAGAGAATTTTCCCTCTCCTTGAGTTGCATACCTATTAGCTGGTATAGCAAGAAATGAATCCCAGGCCTGTGTTCCTACAGAGCTCAATTTCCTAAATATTTAATACATCAGCAGATAACTACACATGTTTACATCATAAATGTAAAGCCTGAAAACCAAAACTTCTTCTGAGATTAAATCTACACCTAGTGGGAATAAATACAGTTTGCATTATATCATTGGCAATGGGAGCAGACAGCCCATGAAAGCCAGAAGTTTTTCATCTGGGCAACAGAATGATTTGCTTTTCTCTCTGAAAACACAGAGAAGAGTTGAAATTTCCTAAGAGAACATGACATGAATGACATCCTACACAGAGAATTTGCCTAATTTACTCTTATTACAAGCTGTATGTCCAAAAGCTACAACTATAAAAACAATACAAACAGTTTAAGAGGGAATCTGATGATCCAGCCATTTTGTACGGTTATATGATTGACCAAGAGAAGACACAACCATGTGTACGTTAGAGTGGTGTGATTCATACGGCTTATTTAACAGGCATGGCATACTTGGGCTTGTTTGTGGAGGACATAGAGAAAAGGAGACATAGAGAAAAAGGAGAATATTCAATAACACCTGGTCTCAATAAATTATTTTAAGAGTTACCAAATTATACATGTTTTGAGGAGGGCACTTTTAATCTTTTATTCAAACAACCCCATGTATCTTAGCAATCACGCGTAAGTTGGGTTTTCTTTGATATCTGAAAGTTTTCTTCCCTGAAAAGTGTAGAATCAAAATTGCATACTCTGAAATTGGCTTTCTTGGGTTTTATTTACTATTCTGATACTTGCTGAGCAAAAATAAATCAGAAGAAGTTGAATTAATAGCTAATCACATTACAGAATACAATGCTGAACCATAATAAGTCTAGACTTATATACCCCACATAGTCTAGGAAATGTCGGTGGGAATGTAAAATGCTGTATTACACATACAGGTATACAGCGATGCACAGATATATCTGTGTGTGTATGTATCTGTCTATATAATATATTACTATGTGTTTTTGGTTTTCAGAATAAAGTCACTTTATAAAATAAGTATTTTTCTCAGAACAAACATTTCATAAATTTATTTTTCTTTTATCATGTCCTAATAAGTTTGAAATGACACTTTTCAAACTTAATGTATGTGTGTGTGTCTGTGTGTGCAATAAATCAGAGGCCACAAATTAAGAGTCCACAGGCCTATGTTATTTCATAGAAAGATTTTACTTGAATAACATTTAGACACTGTTTAAACCACATAAAGATACAGACTCTGGATTTCAGCAAGTCACCCTTCCATAGGAAAAGCCAAAGTTGGACAAGATGACTGCTGAGCTTTTCTGTTTTCAAAAGACCTTATGCTACATTTGAGTACTGTTATCCAAAAATTTAAAATTAAAGTAATGTCCTCTAAAGGTAGAGCTGGAAAGTAGGTGAGTAAAAGTGAATAGTAATGTTGTTTACAACTCTCTAAGGATATGCTTTTCAAACTTCAGGGAGTATAAGAATCACCTGTGAATTTGTGAAAATGCAGATTTTTGGTTGACAAACCCAAGATTCTGATTGTGTGAGTTACAGATACGAGCTTAAATATCAGCATTTCCCACAAGATTTCCCATGACGCTGACATTATTGGTGCATACGCTATATTTGGAAGTGCAAATAATGACCTGGAGAAGATCTCAGCTATTGAAAGACATTCAATTTAAACCTTATATTAAAAACCACTTCAAAATGTAATCAAAGACATAAATGTAAGAGTTATAATAAAAGTGAAAAACATTAAAAGCTACAAAAATAACCATGAAAACCTTAAAAGAAAATGTAAACATAAGACCTTAAGAACTTGAATTATAGTTTCTTATACATGACACCCTAAACTCAAACAGCCAAAAAACCCAGTAATAATAAAAGTTTCATAAAAATTAAAAACCTTTTTTGCTTCAAAGGATACCAATAAAAAAGCAAAATGACAACTTAGAAGCCAGGAGAAAAATTTTATAAGTGATATATCTAATAAGGGACTTGCACTAAAAAAGACAATAAACCAATATAAAAATTACTTCAGTATTTGAATAGATAGTTCCTCAAAAAAAGATATTCAAATGCCAATAAGTTCAGGAGGAAATGGTCAACATCATTAGCTATTAAGAACATTTATATCAAAACCACAATGAGGAAAAGCACACACAAAACACAATGAGTTCACTTACATACACTAGGATGGCTAAAATCAAAGCAAGCAAATCAACAAATAACAGCAAGCACTGGTGAAAATATGTAGAAACTGAAAGCATCACTCAATGTTGGTATGAAGGTAAAATGGTGCATTCCATTTTAACACCAATCTGGTGCTTCCTCACAATGTTGAGCACAGCGTTACCATAAACACCAGCCATTCCACCTCTCAGTATACGTGACAGCACATGTTCAGCACATAAAAACCCCTTGTAATGTTTTAAAAAGTTATGAATGTTCATGGCAGCAGTATTTACAATAGTTGAGAAGATGAGAACAATCTAAATATCCATCAACTGATGAGTAGATGAATAAACTATGCTTTATTCATACAGGGGAGAATTATTCATTACTAAAAAGGAATGAGGCAATGCTCCAAATAATATATGATACAACACTGATATGCTTTGAAAATATTATACAAAGTAAAAGAATCCACTTACAGAGGACTACACATTGTATGATTATACTCTATGAAAAGTCTAGAATAGGCACATTTATTGAGAAGAGGGCATATTAATGATTGTCTATACCTGAGGAAGTGGGGAGATGATGGTTAAGGAATGTGAGGATGCTTTGGTGGGATAATGACAATGTTTTGAAATTAAGTGTGGTCATGAATGTACAATCCTTAAAATACATTAAAATCCTTTGAACCATCTATTCTAAGTGGGTGAGTTGTGTATTACAAAAATTAGACCTCAGTAGAGCTATTTTTAAAAGGACTTATAAAAATTTTTGAGCAGCTAGGCTTGGTGGCAGATGCATGTAATGCCTGCATTCTAGGAGGCTGAAGAAGTACGATCATAAGTTTCAGCCTAGCCTGGGTAACTTAGTGACTTAGTGAAAGGGCCTGTCTCAAATTTTAAAAATAAATAAATAAAAATAGACGTGGGATGAAGTTCAGGGTAAAAGCTCTGGATTCAATACTTAATGCTACAAAAAAAGTTATTTTGTCTGTATATAAAGCACTGTCTCTTCCCATCCATTAAAATTCAAAGTACCAGATTAATAATGATGTCTTCACCTTTTGCAATGATTTGACTTAATGATTTGATTAAGCGCATGCAACATACTTACAAATGTCTTGTCTACTAACTTAGTCCCATAACTTAATATCATCCTTTGCAGGTATGAAACTTAATAAATTTTTCTTAAATTAATGAACGTCTTAGTCTTACGGACTATAAACCTCCTTCTTTATGATCTCATAATTCACCAGTGGCAAAAGGTGAAGAGAAAGTTCAACATTTCCTCTTCTATTCATAAGTACAGTATGATCATGGTGGAAACAAAGTAACTTTTATTACCTTTCAAGAAGAGTGATGGAATACTTTAAAAAGGAACATTTGAATGCCATAAGAATACTCACATTAAAACCCCAATCCCATTTGTTTATTTTAGTTGTGCAGACATGGGAAAATTGCTTTATCCAGCTAAATTTCAATTTCCTCCTCAGTGAAATGCTGAAAATGAAATGCTTTCTTCTCTTGGTGGTTATGAAGAATAAATGAAATAACATGGGTGTTAACCCTCTTAAAAATGTAAAACTGCAAAATATCTGCTAATAATGTGGTTTATTAGTAAAGAACTAAAGCTACAATAAATTTTTTAAAAATTCTGTTTAAAACAGAGTGCTACAGCAGATATTCTTTTTTTTTTTTTTTTTTTGTGGTGCTGGGGATCGAACTCAGGGCCTTGTGCTTGCTAGGCAAGCACCCCAACCACTGAGCCAAATCCCCAGCCCCAACAGCAGATATTCTTGATTGTCTACACGATGGCCATTTCTCCTTTTTCTTTGCTAACAGAATTCCAATTTTTCGGGTATCCATATGCCTAGCTCTAAGGAATGAATTATCACTGGTCCAAGCAAATCATTAAAATTATGTCACACTTGCTTGCAAATAGTTTTAGGATAAACAGGTGATTCCATTCCAGCTAATGCAAAGTACAGAAATCCATAATATGTGGAGGGAAAAGTTTTTCTCCTTGAAAAGAATGTGAAGAAAACCCTTACATGTAACTGATTTGTTTACTGTGTAAGTCTCTCTTATAAGGACTTGAGGCAGAGCAGGAGGCCAGCATCTCTTAGAGCTGAAGCAAAGGACAAGAGTCAGATTCTACACCACCAGCTACCACTGAGCTAACACTGGAATGACTTACCACTAGACTTCATACCACTTAAGGTGAGTAGCAGTCTTTAATACTGAGGCCACTATTGGTGGGGTTCTGTAGTAGCAGTTTATGAAAGCATTCTAAGTCATTCAGCTCTGCAATGAAATACAATGGCAAGTGACACGAGGAAGGCTAGCAATCTATCAGAATGCTCTTTTCTACTCTATAAAGCAGTGGTAGCTCATAGTCCCTTTGTGGTTCGTCATTTTACAGCAGCAACAATAGGCAATTAAAATTGTGAAAATTGGAAAACTCGCTGTTGAAATTAGGAAGATTAATTGAAATGATAAAAGGTATTTTTAAATGTTCATGTCTAAGTACTTGTCACACTAATTTTTATGAAAGAAGAAAAGACAAAGAAAGCATTGGAGAAAAGAGGGTAAGTTTTGCAAGCCTGAAGGATTTGCTGATTTCTAATACAGAATCCTATGAGTTGGTTACTTTCAATCAAGTACAATGTGTAACTGAAGACTAACTAAACAACTCTCTAGGTGGCTTTTGTAGCTTCACCTTCCCAAACAACACCTGACTCTTTTTGTTAGAGTAATGATATTAATGCGACTCTGAGGTCCAGGAACACATAAGCAGGGACACACGTGCAGAATTATTTACAATTCTATTAGCTCACTGAAAAAAATGAGAGTGGTTCCTACCATACACAGCAACTTTTGGAGGTATTTTTATTGAAAATACATTCTCGCTTGTGCTAAATGAGTCACCTAATGCAAAGCCACACAATGAATCTCAAAGCTTGTTACTACTGTCTGACAAGAATGAGTTCTAACATAGCTTCTCGATGACTTTATTGTCTTTCTCTTCAGAGCTAAACCCAAAGCTATCTCAGCCTTTGTCAGCATGGATAAACCTGAATGATTTTAAGATACAGTAATGAGAGTAATTTTCTTTTGTGAAAAGGCTGACTTGAAACTCATTGCTAGCACTGCCCTTTACCTTACTCATATCTGTGTTCCCAATGCTGGACAAAATGCCAGACATAGAATAGTGGCTTAACAAAGTGTTGTGAAATACATGTTTAAACAAATGGGGGAATGGAAAAATTAGTAATTCTAAGTTTGCTACTTTATTTCCCTTTTCTCGATCATGGACCATGGACCATGGACCAGGCCTGTATGACTATATTTTCAAGTAATGCGTATTATGAATTTTTAAACCATGAAAAGGCCTATGACTCTATATACTTACCTCTAACATGTGCTAGAGAGTTCTGGATTTTACTTTAGGATGTGTGGAGATATAAACCAAGAATGGTTAATATGTGACTGCCATTAAGTATCTGGGACATTAAAACTAACTCATAGACCTCTGCTCTTTGGAAAGTCCACTCCATATACAGAGAATCTAGGGTGAATGTCACTAGTAGGTTGTGGCCTGTTCTACAGCATACACTTTGACAACTGAAAATCTGGTATTTGTTAAGGCCACCCACTTTTTCCACAGCCTCACAGCAAGACTCCCAAAAATTAATAGACAAGAATCTGACCCATGTAGATAACCAGAACAGCTTACTCAGTCCAGAAATGGGCAATATTATGGCCAGATTGCCCTCAACTCTCAACCTCCTCTCTTCTCTCTTCATAGTAAAGAAAATGATCTAGACAATTTTAAAAGTGACCTCCCACATCACATTACTGACTCATTTGATGCTGTCTTTCATACAAACTTTTCTCACTCCTCATGTCCAGTTTCCTAGGTTATGACAACTTCAAGAATATCTTTCTAAACTCTCCTGAGTTCACTCAAGTGCCCTTCATTTTCCTAACAAGTTCAGCATTCAATGCATTTTGAAATAAATTCTTTCCTGAATTCCTGAACTATGTATAATCTGCCCTATATCATTTGACCATTTATGATGAATCCTCTATTATTTCACAACGTCTAACCTGTCCCCTACTCCTATTTTTCCTATTTTTAACAACACATACTTTGTTTTGTTTTGTTTTACTTATTTTTGCCAGGCATCAAGCTACGTATTTCACAAATGTGTTTCAAGGTGTGTCTGAAAAGTATTTCTCTTCTCCTAATCTTAGCCAAAGTAGAAACAAAGACTCAAAGAAGGTATTAACCTAACTATGCATCCTTCATTAAAAAGTGGTTCTGTTACCCCTTGAGTGCCAGATAAGGCATTTCATCACTAGGTTTTTCTATTAATACTTTTCTAGTTTATCCACCATGTGTTTTCATAAAAGCAAGCTCTGAAGGTTAGGAAGAGATAGAGTAAAAAAGTGGAGGATTCTAACTAAACAAATAATAAAGTCATTTCATCCTTGAGGAATCAATGGTGTAGAATGGAAAGGACAACTTTCGTAAGTGTCCAGGAGACTGGATGACCCATCATCTAACAATACAGTTAACACCTCGGTTCACGAACGCTTCTATTTGCAAACAGTTAGGTTAGCAAACAAAAGCATTCGGCAAAATTTTGCTTCCTTTCAAAAACTCCATACTGGGTGAGAAACATGACTTTGTCCATCTTCCCCGCATAAACACACATGCATCCCTCTTCCCCAAAATCGTACAACAAATTAAGTTCGTAAACCAAGGTATCACTGTAATCTAGTATACCAACAGTTTCATCACTTGTAAGTCCCTGAATTAGAGGTGTGTGTCTTAGTTACTTTTTTCTCATTGCTGAAACAAAACACCCAACACTCAAATTTGAAAGGGGAAAGGGTTATTTAACGCAGTTTGTAGAGGTTTCAGTCCACAGTCAGCTGGGTCCAAGGCAGTGTGGCCTGGCAGAGAGGCAGAAGGCAGCAAGGTGAGCAAGGGAGGAGCAAAGGGAAAAGAGGGGCAGGCAAGCCTCTTTCTCTCCCTTAAATCTCATCAAGGCTACCTGGCCTTAGGGTGGGTATCATCCTCACCCTTAATCCTAGTGCCCTTAATCTTACCATCACCCAGCAGAACTAGGCCAAACCAATGAGTGGAATGATTTAGTAATCACACACTCTAGATCCAGCCCCATCTATGACCACATGAGGCTTTGGCTGGTAAATCTAGACACAAACCATAACAGTATCCAACTTTAGGAATTATTTTTTAGTTCTTCGCACTTGCTCTCAATCAAGAGATCTTGGTCCATTTTACATCTAAAAGAATTTCATAAAACAATTATTTCCATGTCTACATATCTCATGAATGTACCTCTTAAAAACCAAAAATTTTATTCAAATCATCCAAAAGGTATGAATTGAAGGGTGCAATAATTTTCCTAGTAGGTGGTCAAAAGAATTTAAAAACTATCTTTACCATTTTACTCCTACACACAAAGTACTACTAGTTAGGAAAGTTTTTCAGGTTTGTCTACTGCGGAGTTTGTGACATTGTTAATCATGGAGGAATTATTTTTGCCACATAATTAGTGAAACAAACCTCCACTTAGCATCCTGTGCTGAAAAACATATCAGCACTTTATTACAAAGATATTGGATACTGAGATCTGGTTGCTATGGTGACAACAAGCTTCCACAGAGAGTTTTGGGATTAGTTGACATACTAGATCAGACAGAAAATGATTAAAAGAAAAAATCTAACTTAAAGCATTTTGGGGCTCAAAACACTGCAAAACTGCATGTTTGAAAAAGTCAATTTTATGTGAAATGACTGCATAAGTCTATAGAACTAAAGACATTTCTTTTATTCTATATCTCATTATATTCTGACCTGCTTTTTTTTTTTTTTACTTTGAAGCTAGAAATCATTATTTTAGAACCTCCTGGAGTATAACCCACATTGTTTTAAGAGTTTATTGATTATAGAAATGCATAAATCATATTAGAAGTCATACAATAAAGCCAACACAAAGAATATAAAAGATATGGCCTTAAAACAACAGTAAGTCAGAGAAAGAGATTATGTTAATATGATTTCGTGACAGTAATCAACAAGGAAGTATATTAAAAATAAAATTCATTAAAAGTTATAGATTTGTTTGGCTGTATACCACATTATTTTCCTGTCTAATGTTTATGCTCTGCCTTAGGATCTATTTGCAATACTTAATTTGTACAATTTAACCTGTCTGGAATTGAGCTCTGGGATCAAAACCAAAGAAAGTATTTCAATCAGCAAAGATTTATTAAGCCCTTACTCAAAACCAAAATAAACATACCACCTTATAATTTATTACACCTCACTTCCATTTTAAAATTTTTGGTTGATCTCGAAATATGTAATTCCCTACTTTCATAAAACAGTTCAACGCCTAAACAGGAATAACACTGTGGATGCCGGGCTGATCAGGGCGAGCATCTTCTGTAAAGACTATGGTCCAACTGCAGATAGAGCAGGCCGAGCCAAGAGACTAAGAGAAGCATCAGGTGGATTACGTTACATGCTTGACAGGTGGACCAAAGAGCAGGTAATGCTAGCAAAGGTACACAGAGAAAAAGCACATGGCAGCTGACAGAGACCCAAATGATCACTGACCATAAAGGCTTTTAGGAGCACACAGAATCTAGGATTTAGTTGTAGCAAGGATCTCGACCTTATAAAAAATAATGTACTGGGAAAGAAACCAAGGTATCAACAGACATGCAATCTGGTTTGGAAAATTGTTTATAAAAGTATGTAATTTTTGGTGACATGGAATAACAGGAGCCAGAAACTCATTATTGAGCTCTCATAAAACCATTTAATCTTTGCCACTGGAGACACAAATATGAGGATATAAATGGTAACTCTTCTGAGAATTTTTTAAAATTTAATGCTATTTTTCATTAGTAACTGTTTACAGTACATAACATTTACATTCCCTGTGTGGAACTGATACATGTATGTAACACATCTTAACTCCTTTCTTCTTTCCTTTTCCCTCCCATCCCTTCCACTCTCTCCATCTCTTGATCCCTTTCCCTTCTGCAAAGAATCTCACTCCTTACTTACTATTATCTATCTTTTATTTTGCTCTTTCTTTCTGATTTGGGTTTGGCATATAAGAGAAACCATGTAATATTTAAGATTGTGTGTCTGATTTATATTGCTTAGTTTTATGATCTCAAGGTTCATCCGTTTTCCTATAAATGACTCAACTGTATGGCAGAGTACTACTCTGTGGTTTGTAAACACCACATTTTCTTTATCCACTCATCTGTTGATGGAAATATAGGTCACTTCCAAGATTTAGCTATTATGAACTGTGCTGCTATAAACATGGGAATGCATGTATCTCTGTAAGATGATGTCTTTAACCACTTCAAGAAGATATTTAGAAGGAAAAAAACTGGGTGGCAAGGAATTTCTAGTTTTAGTTTTTGAGGAATCTTCATACTTATTTCCACAACAATTGAACTAGTTTACCTTCCAACCAACAATGTAGAAGGGTTCCTTTTTCCCCATAACCTCACCAGCATTTGTTGTTATTTAATTTTTTGATGATGGCCATTATTTCTCAGGAATGATGAACTCTCAGTGTAGTTTTAATTTTTATTTCTCTAATGCCCACTGATATTGAGCATTTATTCATGTATTTATTGGCATTTGTTCTTCTGTGAAATGTCAATTCATTTCACTTGCCCATTTTTTATTCAGGTTTTTCACTTTCAGGGTTCTAAGTTTTTTGAACTCTTTTTATATTCTAGATACTAGTCCTCTGAGGAGTAGCTGGCAAATTTTTTTCCCATACTGTAGGTTGTCTTTTCACTCAGTTCACTATTTCTTTGGCTGGGCGTAAGCTTTTTAATTTGATATGATCCCACTGATTGATTCTGGTTACTATTTTCTATGCAACCTGGATTCTGTTAGAAAGTCCTTGCCTATACCTATGCCTTTTAAATATATAAGAGAGCCACAAAATAACCAGGAAACATGTTCACAGAAAGTCATTGTATAGGAGTCATTTTAACATTCTGAAAGATAAATTAGCATGATTATAAATACCGACCCTATTCACATGGCTTTAGCTCAGCAGCAAAACCTACAGAATTATCTTGTTGGTCTCAAATTCCCTGGAAGCAGAAAAGACCATTAAGTGTTATATACAACAGATTATAAAAGCAAAGCTGAGAATCCAGATTCAATTTACAAGAGGCAATACTAATATATTAAATTTTATGTATTTCTATAGAATTATTTATTATTTTAAGCGACAAGTATACTGGGTATAATTGGTTTTGAATTTGCTGTGAGGGTCAAATTCGTGGCTTTATTTTTAACTATC
Source organism: Hystrix cristata (assembly GCA_004026905.1). NCBI lineage: Eukaryota > Metazoa > Chordata > Mammalia > Rodentia > Hystricidae > Hystrix > Hystrix cristata. Next base: position 23,982 of record PVJO010009465.1, read on the forward strand.
TTTATATAATCTTGCCTTAAACATTATTTAGAGTTCTGATCTGTATTATAGAACCTCACACAGGTTCGTAGCTGTGGAGTAGTTTTAAATTGTGTACATGATTTATAAATGTGTCTGAACTTTAAATATTACTGTGACTTATTTGTGGAATCAATACCTATTTATCAAGGAGGAACATGGATGGTTGTATTATGTTACATACATATATTTAAACATCAATCTATAGATGGATATGCAGATATATGCTTTTTTTTCCTTTTCTTTCATAATTAAACATTTTATTTTAGGATAATTTTGGATTCACATTTAGTTTTAAGAAATAGCATCCTTTATCCAGTTTCATCCAAAGGCAATACGCCTGTGATACTACAGCACCGTATTATTTCAACTAAGAGACTGACATTGGTATCATCAAGTTACAGAATGTTTGCATCTGCCCAGTTATTCCTCTTGTTGTCATTTTACAAACATAACCACTTGTGTTTATTTTTTGACAACTACATTCCCTCTCTGGGACATGCCAATCACTAATCTATTCTCTTTACAGTTCTGTAATTAGAAGAATGCTCAAAGTAGGTGACCTTATCGAATAATTTTACTCAGTATAATTCTTTGGCAATTCATCAAGTAATTGTATGTGTTGATATTTTATCCTTTGTATTACTGAGTAGTATTCTAGATTATGGCTTACCATGATGCAACCATTTAGCCATTGAAAAAGACCAGGGTTATTTTGCAATTTTTGACTCTTATGTATAAAGCATTATAAACACTTATGTACCTGCTTCTGCATGCACTTAAGTTTTCATTTTTCTGTGATAAATATCTGGGACTGTAACTGCTAAGTTCTTTGATAGGTGCATGCACAGCTATTTAAGAGACCACCAAACTGTTTTCCAGAATGGCTATAACATTTAGCATTTCCAAAAGTGATGGATAAGCGAACCAGTTTCCTGAATCCTTCTCAGAATTTTTGTTGTCATTATGTGTATTTTTAGCTATACCAATAGAGCTATGATGGGATGTTCAGATACACACAAATCAAACATATCTATCCCCTCAAATATTTATCATTTCCTTTTGGTGAAACATTCAAAATCCTTTCTGTTAGCTTTGTAAAATAAATAGTAGACTGCTGTTATCACAAGTTACCCTACTGTGCAGTACCATACCATAACTTCTTATTCCTAACTGTATCTTAGTACCCATTGGTCAACCTTCCCCCATCCCTTCCTTCTCCCCATTCTCCCCAGCCTCTAATAACCACCATTTTACTCTGAATTTCTGAAAGTTTATTATGTTCTACATGAGTGAGTTACCTCGGACAACCTTTGTTGTTACCATCCTGGTTGAAGTTGTCATCATCTCTCATGTAGTCTTCCTAGTACTGCTCTAGCTACAAAATTCTTCCCCCTCAATACCTTTAGACATTACTGCATTGTTTTTTTCAGGTTAGGATGGAGATGAGAAGCATACAGTGCATCTCAATATCAATCTATTATACTAAAAAATTTGCTTAATCCAAGTATATACGAATGACTTTGAGTTTGATTCATATTAAAAGCCGAAGTATATTTCCTATGTCTAAGCAAAATGTCTTGTTTACCTAGCAAGGAATGAAGAAAGGAAGTCACAGGGTGATTTGGGTGAATGACAAGGGAAAGAAAAACACAGCTGCCAAATTTTCCTTTAGGAAAGGGCAGAAGTTTGTCTTGACAGTATTAGAAACTCCATATGTGATCCTAAACTTAAATGGGGTATCGCTTACAATTTTCTGTCTTCCAGGTCTCACTAAGAAAGTACACAACAAGATCACCACATCCATCTGTAGAAATGAGGTCAGCTTTTAACCTGGGGCAAACAGGAAGGCAGCCTCCCAAGAGGCTGCAGCAGGAAGGCACTTATCAGTCATCCCATGAACCAGTCCATGCCTTACTCTCTCCTCAGACTTTGCTATCTGGAATGATCATTTTTTTGAGGGTTTTTCTAGAGAAAGTCACATTTTGAGGAATTCTTTCATTATTATAATAGTCCACTGATTCGTCAGTTCTGCTGTAACTGGGGCCCCATCTAATTTTATCTATATGGTAGCTGTTAAAAACTCCTCTGCATGGAGATTTCCGTTTCCTGTCATTATTGTTAAAATTCATACACTATTTTAGTCATCACAAATTAATCTGTAAGTTTAAGAATATCTATTTATTGTATCCTAAAACAGTAAGGGCTTTTATTTTGTTTTGGTTTGGTTTGCTTTTTGGTGGTACTATGGATTGAACCCACAACTTCTGCATCTCTCAAACCCCTTTTAATTTTAAATTTTATTTTGAAACAGGGTCTTGCTAAATTGCTAAGGTTCCCAAGCTGGGCTGAAATTTGTGACTCCCCCACCTCAACCACCCAGAATGCTGGGATTAAAAGTATGTACCACCATGTTAACCAGTAGGGTTTCTTTAAATATAAGCTTTCAATTAGACTTACGAAAGTTAGAATGTCTTGCTTTCAAGAATGGAGTACTAATTTAAGCAAGACTTATCTGTACTAATATTTTCATTTTTTGAACTTCTACCTGCTACTTAAATGTCAATTACAAAACAGAAAGATGCAACCTCTAATACAAAATAGACAGAGTTCCCAGTCAGATACATTAAGTTGGAAATATGAAAGTTCCAATACAGTAATGTATTCTTCAGTGCCTTATTTTCTGCTTCTTCCACACCAATAGTGGCAAAACAAAGGTTGGAGCTTATGTCATAAGTAATATGCAATCACCTAAAACACAACCAAATGAGACTTGGCTAGACTAAGTACAGAATGACAAAAATTACTTCAATTTTATATGCGAATTAGGGCAACACACAATCTTCATAATTCTCTATTTTTTTCTCATTGGATCATAACTGAATCTATGCAAAGATACATCTAGCAAATGTATTCTGAAATAAATGGCTGGAGACAAAGGAAAAACAGAAAATGTATTAAATAAGCACTAAGTATTTTGCATTTGCAAAGAGGATACTAATTTCTAGGAGCAAAATAGAGAAGACAGATATTCAAAAGCACTCATATTCTAGTGAGCTTATTTTACTTAAATTTAGGCTGATTCACATTAAGATTCTGGCTGAGGTCTTAAGAGATTATAACCTTAATTTCTGAGTATTCCTCCACTGAATGCATAATGGGGAGTTTCTTGTGTTTCTCAATAGAGTTAGAAAAAGTTTTCTATAAATGCACTGTTTGTAAGCCTATGAGAGTCCCATAGAACCCATTATACGTCTCATTCTTAGCTACTGAGTATGTTCGAGAAAATATTCCATAGCATAAAGGATGTCCTGGGTTTGTGAGTTACGATTTGTTTTCTATCAATAAAACTGTCTTTCAAGTCTAGGGAACTGGAACTAGTTAAATTTAAAGTTATGCACACCGCATACTTCAAAAAAGAAATTGCATCAGCTTATCAAAAAAGAAAAAAAAAACCCCATCCATGAAATAAAACCCACAAAATCCAATCAGAAATAACAAACCATGGCAAAAAAGGACACAATAACAAGGCAAAAATCTCAGCATACACTGTTTCTAGTGGTACTCAATTTTAACTTACATTATCTTTATAACCAGACAGAAGAGATGAAGAGTATAAATTACTATTTAAGTTGATATTTTTTACATCAAGGAAAAAGTGAAAAGAAATAGCCAGGAGGAAAATAAGAACATTGGTTAAAGGTTTACTTTGTGACACGAATTGTGTTAAATACATATACATTTTATCAAAATACATTATATAATCCTGATAATTCTTTGAGATATAAATTTTATCCTTACGTTACATTTTAAAAAACCATCAAAAGGTGAAAACTTTCCATCGTTTCTATTTCCAGAGACTGGCATATCCACCATTGAATTTTGATATTGCTACATCAAAACAGCTTTCATAACCATAAACAGAAATGCCTACAACGAATGAACAATTCTGAGACACACATACACACACACCTATACACATATACTCACAAACACATGCATTCCATAAAATCACACACAATATGCAGAACATCATAGTGTTTCTAAGTTCAAACACTGGGAAAGAAATGTTCTATCTCTTCACTCCATAGGTAATTGCTTTTCTTCATTATTAAAGGACAAGTTAGGAAAAGTTAAGACTTAGTATAAAAAGACTCCACTTTCTTTTAAGAAGATGTATCTGACACAGAAAACAGTATCAAATCTAATCATCAGGTGAAGAATAGAAACTGGCTTCTACACAAATGAGTCTGAATCTACATCATGTAACTCACTATGACCACAGTGAGGCTGTCACAGACCATCACTAGGGGTGAGGGAGAGGCCTAATGAGTTGAATTTATTCTGGTTCCTACCACTCTACTCAAAACCAGTGGTTACATTTGAAACAATCTTACGTATTGAGACTTATGTTATCTCACCATCTCTGAGTAACCAATTCTTCCTAATTTAACCACGTATCAATAATTATTTATACTTTTAACCTTTTTTTAAGAGTCAGTAATCTGGGAGCAATTTAACTGTGTGGCAATGGCTCGGGGTCACTATGAGTTGGGAGTTATGGTGTCGGCTGATGCGGGTCATCTGCTTCCACAGTAACTCATCTACAAGGGTGTTGACTGGAGGTAACAGGTCACCATGCAGCTCTCTCCACATTGCTGTTTGAAAACAGTCATGATATGACCATTAGCTACTCCCAGACTGAGAAAACAAGGAGGAAGCCTCAGCGTCCTTTGACCTAGTCACTTGCTGTCATTTTTGTCATTTTCTCTTCACTAAAAGAGAATAAACCTAGGATGCACTCAATGCAAGAAGAATTAGACCCCATCTGTGAACAAAGGAGTAATGAAAAATTTGTAGACACAGACAGTACGTAGTTCCATATAAAATGCCATGTTAAAAAGTGCTTTGCTGATTTTAAAAGCTTAGAAAATATTTTACAAATGAACTTTATTAATGGATGTGACACCTTCATTGTGACACCAATTAGTCACAGAAAATCTCATTCTTAGAAATCCTTGAAAGAAAAACAGGAAACTGTAAATCAGCAATCAAAAGTATAAAAGAAGATCTGGTATTTGATGATGAACTGTAATTATTAACTATAATTATTAATGAACATTAACATTCTGTCAAGAGTATCTTTATCTCTTGTCAAGACCACTTTAGAGTTTTGTGCATTTCATTTAGAATACCATAAGGATAAACTACCAGTCAAATGCAACCTGGGTTTTAGGCTATGAAACATCATGCCAGGCAGAGCAGTGCTGACTGTTGAATGCAACATCTTTTCTGAGATCAAAGACATAGTCTAATTCTAGTTTCAGCCTTTCAAATTGCTACTACATTTAGATATATATCTCATGGTATACTTTGAGCATTAACAGACTCGTATTTTAAAATTGACAATATACAACTATATATTCCAGGAATTAAAAGAATAGGTATTTTCAAAATCCAAATTAATAGCTTAGCAGAGTAAGAGAAAGATACAATGCAAAAATAACATTGCAAGAGATAAATAATAGGAAAACATTATAGATTTGGAGGATGAATTTAAGAATACTAACTACAATTAACGGATGACTAAAAAAGAAAAAAAACAAAAGAACATGTAAAGATTGTAATTAATTAAAGCAAATTTTTCCGAGAAAAATTTTCAGGAAAAAGAGAGTAAAAAGAACACAAATGTTAGGACAGAGAACTCTTTGTAAGAGAAAAAACTGAAAAGTAGAACAATTAACTGTGCAACAAACACAGTTTAATTTCTAAATGGATAATGATATAGTGGTTGAAAGTACATAATTTAAGTGCCAACTAAAGACTCTTGGCACAGAAAAGACACACTATTGGCGAAAACATAATAATAATCTAGAAGTAAAAGTTTTAAAGTAGAGCAAAATATATAAAGAAAGCATTATAATTGTGTGGGATGCAGAGTTACACTAGTCTCAATGACTTCTCACAGAAAGTAGGGGTATAAAAACAGAGTCTATTATTGTTCCACATTACTTTCATATAATAGATAAATGATTTTTACCATAAACAAAGGTACGTAGCCATCAGAACAATGGAATATACAATAAAACCACAAAATAATGAGGGAGGTTGCTAAAAACAGGATCTCCACCTGGGAAAAACTAAACAGAAAAATATAAACAGGAGACATACTTGAATCAGAAGGAAGAAAATCTTCCATCCTCGCTGTTATGCTAAATTTGAATATCGTTTTAAATGCTTTAATTTAAACTTCTGTCTGAAAATGACATTATAAAAGAAGGCAGAGGGAAATGATAGGTCATTTCTGTGGCAACAATGATAAAGAGTCATTATTATGAAGCATTCTTCCAGAAAGAAGGAGAGAAAGAGGAGGAAAGGGGTGTGGGGAGGAAGGGAAGGTGTATAGGAAGAAGAAAACAACATTATAGAACTTTGTTGGAAATGTTCTCTTACACTTCTTGGAGTCACACATTCAGGTACAAAACAAAAGCAAAACTTACTTAAAAGATATCACCAGAGCTGGGGAAGATTAAAAAACACCAAGTTCTGAAAACTGAAGGTGTGATGGTCACGCAACAATATAAATATATTTAATACCACAGACTAACATGGTAAATTTAATGTTAAACTGGTAAATTTAATATTATGTATATATAACCATAATAAAATGTAAAGATAATACCAATATATGCAATATATGCATATTTTAGTGTACTAATAACTCTTTGTGAAATAAGAAAATATAAAGGGAACAAAAAATGTTCAAAAGAGAAGAAACTAAAAAGAAAATCATATCTATACTTAGGCACTCCATCCATTTCTGTTCAAATACTAAACACAGAAATTCCATCATGCTGCTTAATTTAAAATGCAATCTTTGTAGTAAGGAAAATGGTCCTCTTTATCAGTGCAGAGAGGTACTGAGGAAGTACTTAATAAAAAGATTTAAAAATGTCCTTTTTCAGATTCATCCATTTTCCGGTAGACGCACATCATCTCAACTGCCTGCGTCTTTCTACTCTTCCTCCCAGAAGGCCAGCAGTACCGCCCCAGATATCCGCTTCTAGCATCACCCTGCCCATAGGACAAGTATTGGTTTAAGAGGGGGGTCGCAACTAAGTACTATGTACTGTGTTTTAACACAACAGAAATTGTTTTTCACAATTCTGGAGGCTAAAAGTTTGTGGTCAAGAAGGCTTTCTCCTTGGGCTGTAGATGGACATATTTTCCCTCATTCTCCTCACTATCTTTTTTTTTTTTTAAATATGGAATGCTTCACCAATCTGTGTGCCATCCTTGCACAGCTAATCTCTGTATCATCCCAATTTTTAGTATACATGCTATCAACGTGAACACTTCTCTCTATCTTGGCTCGACCTCTGTATCCTACTTGCTCCTTCTTATAAAATCACCTTTCATGACAGTTTGAACTTAATTAACACTTTAAAGGCCAGTCCCTGAATACAGTCACGTTCTGAAGCACAGAGGTTAGCACATCAACGTAAGCATTTAGGGGGACGGCTTCATCCACAGCACCTGGCTGCCTCGTCGTTGCTTGTTAAAATTGGAGGAATAACAGTTCATTTACTCAGACTGAACAATGACCAGGCAGTCAGGAGAGATTTTCTCGTTTATTCTCTGATTCTGCAGAATCTATAGAGGAGACTGCTTAGAATCACTAGCACTGGGAAAAACGTAACACTATTTCACCAGCAGAACACTAGCCTCCTACAGTTACTTGTGGCATTAGCCTACATGTTCTCTGCCAGATCCTGGGAAAACAGGGACTAGTAACAGAAACACCTGAAAAACATGAGCTTACCACCTTCTTTCCCTAACAGGTATGGTACTTCCCTCAAATCAAGTGTATTTATAATCAATAATAACTACTTTCAGTTAGTTACAGCTGAATAAGATTGTCGCACTTACTTGAATTCAAGATTCTCAAGGATCTATGTAGGTACCTTTGAGAACGTTGGTTGCTGAACAGACATTTCTCCAAAGAAGATACACAGATTCATCAGGAACAACAATAACCATGAGTGAAATACAAATAAAAAACACGCTGAGATACGGTTTTCTATATACTAGAAATGCTAATAATCAGACAGACAGATGTGGAGATGTGGAAAAAACGGAACCATCATATATTTCTAGGGGATTGTACGTGGTAGGGCAGCATCACACAATACTAAACATAGAACTACCATTTACACGATAATTCCTAGAAAGACACCCAGAGGAAATTTTTAAAAAATATTTTCACAAAAATGTATACACATGTTCATAGCATCTTTACTCATAATAGCCAAAAGATGAGAACAACTCATTCACCAACTGATGGCTGATAAATAAATGTGGTATAGCTGCACTATAAAATACTCTTCACCAATCATAAGTAGTGAAGTACTAATAAATGCTGCAACGTGGATGTACATAGAAACATTATGTTAAATGAAATTAAAAAATCCCCAAAGATGACCTATTGCAAGATTCCATTTATACAAATATATATGCAAAAGTACAGAGATGAAGAATAAATTAGTGATTTCCTAGGGCTGCAGGATTTTGGAAGGACATGAAGATTATAAAAACAGTAATACGGTATTGCTTTTGTGGTTGACGAAAATCTAAAAAGAGATGATGGTTGCACAACAGTGAGGATGGATTCCAGAACAGTGTTCTACACCACAATGATAATTAATACTTTCTTCTGATGTATTGCATAAATTGAAAATGCACCACTCACAAGAGAGTGCAATGCATGACAACCCTTGCAATCATGCAGGACACCACACGAACAATAAGGTTCAGCGAGCTAGCTGATCAGAGCATCACTACAATAGGTAGATGAGGTCTGCCATTAAGTATCTGAACTTCCAAAGGTTATATATACCCTAATTTGTTTACTGGAATTTGCTATGTGCTTTGCGTTCTACCATCTTTTTCTGAAACCATGAAATTAGCATCAGTAAAAGCAAGGAATTTACTGACACCTACAAGTTACTTCTCTGAAAAGGAACCAGTGAAGTCATAAAAGGCTCTCTAAGTAAACAAATTAGTTCCAGAGTTTTCTACAGGGCAACAACCCCAAGCAACCCTCAAAACAAACCCTAAAGCTTTTTAGTTTGAGGGGAACACAAAAATTCAACATATGATAGAATTTGATAATTTAATTTCTCTTAATTTAATTTTCACATGCAAAAGGCACAGACTAAAGAAGTGTTAAAATACAGGGATCAGGTTTATAGAATTATTCTTGCTGCTTACAAGAGGTTGTGAAGATGACACTGGCGAGCACTTCCCTGAACAGCTAAATTTTAATCATCTTTGATTTGTGCATTTTGAGATGAAGTGAGGAAAGGGCTTATTTCTTTGAGATTTCACTGTGTACACAGATCATAAATGCATACCTTCAGTAATCTCTAGGGTCCTTAAATTGTCTGTTTGGAAGACAGTGAATTATACAAGTGAAATGTTGAAGTTATGTGCAGTTAATAGAAATAGTGAAAAAAGATTTTCTGTAAACACTGAATCTTTTTCAAAAGGTCCAGTGAATTAGTGAAGAAATTAATATAATTCAACCATAAAATGAAAAATAGTTTTAGAACTATTTTTAAGAAATAGTTTGAAAAAATCATGAAGAAATATAAATCTTTCACCAATAAGTTATTAAAAATTACCTTTATTTTTTATTAGCAACATAATATCTATCTCTTAAAAAACATAAAATATAAAGAAAAATCCTACTACCCCAGGAGTCTCTAGCATAAAACAAATCAATGCTAACATTTTAGTGTTTCCTCCTATTTTCTTTCCCTTTATACAAGATGCTAGGCTTTACAAATCATTAATCATCTCCTGAAACCATGCTGTTTATCTTTACAGTTTGCTCTCAGTATTTAAACATGAATCATCCCAAGTTCTTCATACACACACATACACACTTCCCCCCACAATTCTCTTATCCAAAGTACAAGTCCTATTTACTGATTTTCTTACATTAGCCAGGATAGGTACATGCCTCTTTGAAGATAAAAGACTACAGGATATCTACCAGTCTGCTCCAAACCATTTCCAAAACAGATACACTGTGGATCAAACTAGAACCCGTCGAAAAGCAGGTGCAACTGACCATGCTGGAATACAGTATCATCCTGTACAGACCCAATGCTAATGCTTTGTCCTGAACACTGTTTTCTCAGTAAGTTATTGCTCTCCAGGCATGGCACAGGGTTTCTTCAAGGTGGGAGAAAGAATAATCTTCCCGTAGGTATTTTGGGACCTAGGGATGTTTCTCATCACTGCTGGCATTGGATCCAAAAATTATAACTATCTGGATTCAATCCCCAAAGCCATTATTATCTGAAGAACAAGCTTTGCTTGTGAAGATAATACCCTGTGTCATCCACTGGAGAACCTCGGGCAGGGGACAGCCCACTCCATCTTTCTTTGGCACTCTACTTTCACTGCAATTTTATCTCTGGGATTATTATTGTGCTTGTCTGATACCAGGTCTTACAAAGTAGGGCCACCTCCGTCCAACCAAATTAAGAGAAAGAAGTTGGGTCCTGATCCTTTCTCCCCAAGTGTTACCAAGCACCTGACGTGAATGAGCCAGTATCAAATTGTAGAAAACAATGCTTTCTTCAAGGAGATGAAATAAAAATTAACCTCACCAAATCCAGTCACCACACACACAAACATCTCATTGACATTAAGAGCACAGGTGTAAAGCCTAAACGCTTGGGTTCAGATCTCACCTTTGACATTTACTCCATTCGTGACCTTGGTCTAGGTATTATAAACGCTCTATGTGTGGACTTTTTCATCTGCATAATAGGGTTAGTATCAGTGCCTTCTTCACAAGATTATTGTGAGAATTCAAAGAGTTAATATGTGCAAGAACTTAGAAAAGTGCCTGTCAGATAGTAAACAATGAGTACGTGGTAACTATTTAAAGCCTGATGGTTTTTACTTAAGATTATGACTATCATACACGTTATTTGTAATGGATACCTATTTTCCATCAAATAAATTTAAGTTTCTTGGGGAATAATCTTACCAATGGGCATTTAGTGTTAATTCAGATTTTTGCCATTATAAACTCTTTTGATATAAATATTTTTGTGCATGGCTTCTTAATGCTTAGTGGTATTTCTTTGAGTTGAAATTCCCACAACAGAAATTACTAAGTCAAGGAATAGTTTAAAGCTCCTGCTACACTCTGCCAAAATGTCTCACAGGACCAATATTGTTTTCACCAATTTTGGCACCAATTCAGTGCCTCATTACAAAATGTAGGACATTAAGAAGAAAAAGACTCCCAATATATTACAGAAAAATTTTCATATATAACCCTCAATCATTTTTGTCTATGATTTGTCCTTATCTTTTGCTCTGAGAGCAATAATACTACGCCAGATCCAGATGCAGATTTCTCTAGTTTGGGGCTTATTCTGGGATTTAAATTTAAACCTGAAAAAACACGAAGGTATAGCTGACTTTCAGTACGAAGTCTCAGTCTACTTATTAATTAATATCGCTTATCTATTCACTGTGTTGAAAGCCCTACAATATAAACAGGAGAAATAAAAATGCAAGACAGAGACAAATATGATATAATCCAGAAATAAGATAGATTTGTGACCATAGGTAAAGAAAACTTGGGAAGTAAACACATGGTATTGAAATGTCATAGAACAGCAGTACAGCATACTGGTAAATGTAAGCTCTCAGGTTAGACTGCCTAGTAATATGAATTTAGAGATTCTTACTATGAGAAAATCTTACAATTAAAATTAGGTAAAGCCAGCTGACAGGTTGGATGTAAATTCCAATGTGGAGATTTGTTTGCATGGTATAGGTTCAGCTGATTTTAAGTTGTGCTCTATCATTCAGTTGTAAACTCCTTAGAGTTTTAGATATGTACAGGGTCACCCAGATAAACAACATTTCCTAGCAGTTCTTACATATAGATTTGGTCAAGTAATAGAATTCTGGCCACTGGGATACGAGAAGAAATGTAATGTGCGGTGTATAGATACTGCCTTTAACTGGAGTGGGTATGTACTCTCTAGGCCTTTGTCTATGACACACAGTGGATCTATTTGTGTTACATGAGCCTAAAGTAAATACTGTGGATGGCTAAGCTAGATTGCTGGTGAGAAAGCTCCCGTCACTTTGGTCCACATTAATAGTGTTTCCTTCTCATAGTAATGTAACTTACGTACTTCCTAATACAGTAAGTCACTGAAGTCAACTTTGTTTTGATTTTAATTTTTCAAAAGGAGTACTAAATATCACCCCTACATATATTTATTAATGATTTCCACACTGTTTAATGATGGAGCTGTAGCTTCTTGGAGTTCTACTAGCCCTCCACTTTCATTTGTTCTTAACAATTTACCTTACCTGGATAAAGCTATCATACCCAATATCACACTCTAATAACCAACCTGTACACAAAAACTTTCTTATGGCCTGCTTCCCTGAAAAATCAACAAACAACAGCATGTATCTGGTGTAAGCTGAGTAATCAGATAACAGAACAAATCTGGCAGCTGGATTAATCCTGTCCTGGCCAGCAACTATGTTCCCATGAGTCATGGTAAGTGGAAGAAAGTGGAGGACACATTGGCTCTGGAATAATGAGATGGCCCAACAGCTAAAGCTTTCATTGATGCTAAATTATGGTTGTGAACCAGTGCAAGGGAAGGCATGAGCTATCATGATGTATCGAAAAATTTGGAGAAATTCTGACTAGAATGACAATGGAAGTAAGAAGCCATTACTATACTCCATTAAAGCACTAGAACATGACAACAAAACTGAGTGCAACAACTGAAAGCCAAGTGTAAGAACCAGAGAGCCTCTCTGATGATACACAAATAAGCTCTCAACTATAGAAGCAGTACATCCAGAAAGTTCAGGACTAGACCAGGGACTTAACTTTTACTCGAGAAATTTGCACTTCTCCACAAAACTCTGAGATCTGCAGGGTTAGACGTCTTGGTGTAAACAGGCATATTTCCACCTGAGAACCAAGAAAAATCCCTTTGCGCTATAAACTATAGCTGCTGCCTGGCACTTTGGGCATCTTGTGCAGAGACCAGCACGTAAAAAAAGTTACTACCTTGGCAGGGTCACTTTTACACAGGGGTGGAGGAGGGCAGGAACCACCATTTGTGGCACTTGAGTGACTCGCTTCAGTGCTGCTTGGAACTACCTTCCCAAGCTGTGATGACGTATCAGCAAGTGGACAACGCCAGCCCCACATCTTCAGGGCTCACTCGGTCACCAACCTCAGGCCTTTGCCGAGCTAAATGGTCTACTGACTCGCTGCCTGAACATCTATTTGAAAGCACAATCCCTCTCTAATTACTGCCTATTCCTTTTCCTTGCTTTCATTTTTCCAAAGCATTTATACCATTATTTTATTTATTTCTTACTCTTCAATTTATACCATCTTCCTACAGCCATTATGGCAAATTTTCAAAAATGTATTTAGCATTTTAAGATTACATATTACCTTACAGTTCTGGTGGTTCAAAACCAGAATGGATATTACCAGGCTAAAGTGAAGGTCCCAACTAGACCACACTGCTTCTATAAGATCTAGGAGAGAATCCATTTCCTTGCACTCTCCACCTTCCGAAGGTTGCCTAGCACTCCCGGGTAATGGGCCACTTCCTCCCACGCCCACTTCCGCCCTCATCAGAGGCAGCAACCACGGTGTTCTGACCCTGTTTCTGCATTTACATCTCTTGCTCCAAATCTAACTCTACAGCCTTCTATAGCTTTGTGCTAATCTTATAAATGAATGATGTACTGTAGTTATATCAAGCCCACTCTAATAATCCAGGATAATCTTCCTATCTCAAGATCATTAATCACATCTGCAAAGTCTCTTTTGTCATGTGACACATGAACAGGTTTCAGGGATTAGGGTACAGATACTTTCTAGGGCCACTAATCTGCCTATTATACTTACTCAAATGTATCTTCTTTGAGGGAAGAATTTCTGATTTCTGTAATACTAAATGTCAAGAACCTAGAAAAAGCTTATTTTGTTTAATTAATCACTACAGTGACCCATGACTCCTTCGAAGCTGAGATGACCCCAGGGGTCTACAAGAATCATGGAGATTTTTCCACTCATCTAGTTATTTTAACTACTATACGTGATATATAAGAAGGAAACTCATTTTTATAGACTGCTTTTAACAGTCAAAACTATACTATCCTAAAATAGTTTATTAATATCTGCCTTACATTTGCTACCAATCCCATGAAGGACAATCTCAGCAGACTCATACCCAGATTCACTCAGTTTAGAGCTTAAACCAGACAGAGGGTATACATTTAGATGGAGAACAGCACTCCAACATTTCAGGAGCCTCAAACTTCAGACAAATCAGGAAGAAATATTTAAAGGTCAGTTGATAAATTTCCCTGTCTTCATACAAGATAAGTATCTGGGAAATCTTGGCTTATCACTATTTTTAAATCTGTACTTACTCTCAAGCTCCTTGAGATAAGGAATTATATCTTATTTATTTTGTATCTCCAGTGCCTAGTACCCTGTAAGCATTCAATACATGTTACTGAATGATGTAATGAATAAATACATGTTACATGAAATTCTTTGCACCATAAAAGCTGAAGATGGAGCTGAAAATTAAATTTAGAAAAAGTACTTCGTGTTTATGAACTAAAATGAATTGTATAAAATAGAGCATATCATCCTAAAACTAAATCAGTTATAGATGTTACCAACCAATAGCATCTATCAGCACTGATAAAATTAAGCACACCTTTGTATATTATTAAAATCAAATTAGTACTTAGGTCAGTAACATGTTTCAATATTCTCTCAATTAAACATGCCAAGACTTGAATCATTTTCCACTTTTTTCTTGTCCTCACATTTCATCTATTACCAAAATCCGTGGCTCTATTTTCAAAGTATGTCACTTATAGAAGTAATTTGTGTATGTGTGTGTGTTATGGAGCCTCACGTGTGCTAAGCAGCTATTCTGCCACTATGCTACATTCTTTTTACATATTTGGAGACAAAGTCTCTCTAAGTGACCTACATTAGCCACAAAATTGTGATTCTCCTGCCTCAGCCTCCCACATATCTGGAACGGCAGGCAAACGCTACCACACCTGGCTTTAGAAGTAAGTGTTAATGTTCAACATACAACCATATTCTCCTCCATATTTTCCAAGCTCTGTGCTGTTAGGTTGATGCCACTGGATTAATTCAAACCAAAGAAATATGAACAGCAAATATAAGTACCTCACCCATTCTAAGGCAGAGACGAACTGGTGTGGCTCCTTGAACTAACTCATCCTCCTTCAGCTGCAATGCCCCTGCAGTCACACGTTCTGGATTGCAGAGCCAAGAAAATTGAAGATTCTTGACTTCTTGAGTCATCATTAGGACAGCTGCCTTGCAGTGTCGGCCAACCTGCATTAGAATGAAAGATGAGAAATACACTTTTATTCAGTTAAGCCACTTGAGATTATGGGATTTGAGTCTTGTAGCAGCTAATATTAATTGCTTTAAAAAAATAACAAGATTGGTACCAGGAACGTGTAGATAACAAACCTGAATAAAAAATACATGCATCTGCTCCAGGGCCAAGTTTCAGAGTGGCCAGAAAAGTCATATCGGAAGTACATAATGTATTAATTCCTTTTGTGCAGAGACAAAATGATTATATTATTATGTACTGTAACTTATGATCATGTAATTAAAGGCCTAGCAACTTCAGAAGAAAAAAATAGAAAATAGGAAATTAGCATTGTTCGCTGCCCAGTATAGGGCCTAAAAAAGTCACCTCTGTTTCTTCTGCTTTTCACTTCCCACAACTTACCCCTTTACCTTATTACTGATAATTACCCTAAATTTCATCTCTGTTTACTCACTGAGAATCTTCCTCACTAGAACAAAACCTAAAATGAAGATTCCTTAATCAATATACATCAATACTTGTCTGCTTCTTTCTCATTCTCCTTCACCTTCTTGTTCTTCTACAACACAATCGGTCTCTTCTCTGTTTTCCGCTGTGCTCCTACTTTATTCTTCTCTCCCTAACAACTGTACACTTCCTGATTTTGGAAACTGCCAGTGTCTCTGCACTATAACACAATGAAAATTTTGAAGGAAGAGACCATCTCCTAGGCAACTCTGAAAGCTTCCCCAGAAACCCATCAGAGTTTCTGCGAAATGTCTGGAAGGGAGCAAGTACAGGACTCCATAGCTCTAAGCTCTCACAGACTCACTCCTCCTTCCACAACCCCGTGTGTCTTCATACCTCTGTGGATACAACAAACAAGCTCTGGCTTGATTTTAGCCACTCTATAGTTCTGGGAAATGTAAGTTTTAAAGACGCAAGAGTATGAAGTGATTGATTCATCGTGACTCATTCTGACTCATGTTAAACAAGACAACAAAATACACTAACTCTTCAAATGTTCAGAATCCAACTTTTGCATGATTTACTGGACTAGAGATATGAATATGCTATCTTTGATATCTGACAAATTCAGGTTGGCTGGCCAGCTCTCCGGCTACTTGAAAACTCCATTCTCATAGAGACAGTTTTTATTCAATCTAAATTTTGTCTTAATCCATCTGTAGTACTATAACAGACTGAGTAGTACACAAAGAATAAAATTTATTTCCCATAGTTTTGAAGCCTGTAAAGCCGGAGATCAAGGGGTGAGCATCTGGTGAACACCCCCTTGCTACATGCTCACACAGCAAAAGGTAAAAGGGCAGGAATGATTAAACTCCTTTTGTTAGGCCCTCTTATAGCGACGCTTAATCCATTAACAAAAGAAGGTCCCTCAGAACCCACTCTAATAAAAGCCCTACCTCTTAATATTATCAAATTAAAAATAACTGAGTTTTGGAGGAGACATACGAAAAGCATAACATAAATCAAAGGGCAAACAAATTAAGATACTAACAAAAATAAGTAAGCCTGAAAACTTAAGAATATAAAAAAATCTAGTTGTTACGTTTGCTTTCATGAAAAAATAGTTGGACATATCAAAGTTTTCAGATGGTCTGAAATATCTTCTTAAAAAGGTCTTTGTTTCACTCCACAAAGACATTTGAACATTTCCTATTTGCCAAGTACCATGAGAAAAATGTCAACTAGGGCACTGTTAACACAACCCTTTATTAGAAAATGCCTTGTAGAAGACTTTGAAAGACCATCTAACTTGTTTTATAAAGCAGTGGCAAGGAGGGAAATAGTCAAAAGTCCGGTATTCTCAGGAATAACTGACAAGAGATACCTGTTGGAAAAGTAAGAATTATTCTTGTAAATATTCAGGGGTTCATTGAACAATGTGGACTTTTGTCAAGAGAGGCACAGAGGAAGAATAAAGAACTAAAGTCTTGGGCAACAGGAAATGGGAGAAACATCCAGATATGTATTTTTAGAATGCCCAGCAGTAAAGGAATAAGAGATATATAGTGTAGTGGGCAGTGCCAAAAGAGACTGACCATCTGGACAAGAAAGGCACAAATGGGTCATCCCAGATACCCACACATACACGATAAAAGTACAATACAGTAGTGACAGTAAAAGTCATTTTTACTGTACAGAAGTTATCAATGATTATTTCCCTGTACCATTCAACATTTGGGAGAAAATCTTTACTGTTCTCTCACATCTAGACAAATTTGTTTTATCTAATGAAATTTTTTTTCATTATATAAACTGTTTCTCTTCACATAAAAATAAAATGTTACTTTTGCACATTCTGTCTTGTGCATTGATTGTCAGAAAGCTCTGAACTAAATTTGTATTTTTCAGGCAACTGCTCCTAACCTATAGAGCGTGACTTTGATTTAGATGCCATCTTGGGTTTATTGCATTTTGTTGTTTCATTGAGATGTTCGTTATATATTTAAAAATATATCATATAAATTTTGTAAAAATTTATGAGTCATTTCTAGAAAAAAAACGAGGAATGAAAACAGGTGAATAAGTGATGTAAAAACTGTCTAGTTCAATCCTCTGCTCAAATTCCTGCAAATATAAGTTTTGTAGTTTTAATATACTGCGACATTATCTTCAATACTAACTCCAAAATCAGTCAGTGATTATCTAAAATTTGATGTTGGGCATACTCCCAGCAGAGATTTTCCACACCAGAAAGTTAAAGTTTTACTGGCCTTAATTCCTATCTCTAAACTCATTTCATATCCAAACAAGCTATTTTATACAATAAATATTTATAAAGCTCCCTCCTGACACACATTCAAAGTTGTTCTGTCAAAGAGAAAAGGTTAGCAAAGCTCAATTAGACCAAATGGAATGCTTGAGAGAACAGAACTGTCTTTGGCATTTTTTGAATGCTAATAGTGAGTCAGTCGATCTTATGTCCTTGGACAAGGAATTTTGTAGCTCTGGGCTGGAATCGACAAATCCGTCAGATGCACCTGCCCATGCCAATCTCTGAACAAGGGCAGGTGATAAACTGTCACATCAGCATTACACGTGACTGTGTAAAGAGAAACCTTATATTCAGGTAAGCACTTCCCAGCTATTTTATGTTCTTAAATGAGGGCCAGCACTGTGGCTTTGAGAATGATAAGCAGGTCCTCTATTCCACCCCGGAAGTAGTAATCATTTAATATAGAACTATGTGCAGAACAG
This sequence comes from Hystrix cristata, assembly GCA_004026905.1. Taxonomy (NCBI): domain Eukaryota; kingdom Metazoa; phylum Chordata; class Mammalia; order Rodentia; family Hystricidae; genus Hystrix; species Hystrix cristata. The sequence goes on from PVJO010009465.1 coordinate 42,686, forward strand.
ATACCTAAGCAAAATATTTAAGGAATCTCCTGAGAAGAAAATAGATGTTAATCTTCAAGTAACTGAAACTCTATTCTCTCATGTTCTAATTTTGCCTCTTAAGTAAAATTGTGTAATAATTCTAAGTTTGGTCACCAGAGAATTCTCATGTAAACACTGGCTACAAACACCCAATATTTGCTGAAACAGTTTCAGCAAATATTCAGTTCAGGAAAACAAATGCATGTGATAGGTAAAGATTTGGAAAGACTTATGTAGCTACAAAACAAATACTTTTATAAGATAAAGCAAAAGAAGATGCAGATATTTTGGTTACACAATTGATCTGTGTAAGCGGACAGAGATGAATTCCACCAATAATTAAGAAATTATACAAAGAAACAAGAAGTACACTTGGACAGGAATGAAATAAAAAATCATCATATGCCTTAACTATCTGTTACAAACAGAGGTTAGCACATGAATTTATTTCTAAGTTGTTAGTCACTGTTAGTAATTTTCTTGCTAAATCAAAAACGCATCAGTTCTGATGTTTAACATTCCTACTAACTTGTTATTTGATTTTAGGAGAGTTTCTTATATGGCTATTTTTATCAATAAAATGGAATTAAAATATTTTCTATCTTTCTCCAAAAAGATAAGGATAAAATGAGGTAGATGGTAAATGTAATGTCTTACATTTAAATTCAAAAAGTCAACTGATTAAAATTAGTAAATTTTTCCAATACAAGTTAAGAGAGAATATACTTAAAACTGAACTGAAATAAATAAAGATTATAATGTATTACAGACATATCATTTAACTGCTAATGTGATTTGAGTATACAGAAATGGGGTGAGTACCATACTCTGTACTGGTCACATCAAGGAGACACTGCTCAGGAATCGGAGCCTCTTAGAAATGGATGGGTGACATATTTGAAAACTGTCAATAAGAACAAATTTTGAAACAATCAGAGATAATTTCCCAGGACAAGTAAAGTTTCAGAAATGATGTCATCAGAACACTACATTCAAAAAAGAAATTTAAATTGAAATATGCCTAGCAATTACAGCTGTCCATAAGTGAAAAGAAAATGCAGCAAAGTAATGAAATACCTGTCATGAGAAAGGATCACGTGCCCGCTAGATAATCAGTCAGCTGTCAAAGTGCTAGAGAAGATAGTTCTAGATACACTCTGCAGTGTCTTCCAACCAGACAATCATAAAAGTATAACTAACAATGCTTACATTACTACAGTACAAAGAAGAGACACTGTCATCTTCTAGAAATAGATTCCGAACAGAAAAATCACTGAGTAATACACTAACTAGCCATTACTTATCAAGAGGATGACAGGTGTGAATGGCAAAAAGGAGAGAAGAACGATGAGCTTTTGTTTACCAGACCATCCTCACCGAGAAGGCTTGTGGCTTGGTGACCACCATCAAGGGCACGAGTCAAAGCAGATGCTGTTCAACGGGAACCTGTAATTTGTGTACCATTTCTGTTAAAGGAGACAAGAATTATCTCTGTGTTGAATATACTCTTAAACACTTTCTTCTCAGAAATCAACTGAAAAGAAAACATTAATTTCATTTGTAGTTAATTCTAGGAACAGACTCTTGAACTGCAACATAAAAGTAAAAATTGTTTCATGAACTAAGGTACAGTCCAAGAGCAAAATGACTTGATGTTTCTTTAAAAATTATTATTTAAAACTGACTACACAATTTCACATGAAATATAGGATAAGGAAGTGTTAGACCAGACTTATGTAAGTTTTCCAACTATAGAACTTTCCATGAGCGATGTAACATGAAAATTTCTTGCTTTCCATAGTCTATGTTTCAATGTGTTTCCCAAATTTCATGTATGGGAAAGTAAATCCTCTATGTGCTATATCAGTGGTGTTTGGAGGTGGGGCACTGAAGAGGTAATTACGCTTATAGAAGTAACGTGAATGGAAGTTCCATGCTGTTGTAAGTGGTTTTATAAAAAGACAAAGCTTATCAGAAACAAGCTGCTCAGTCTCACTCTGAGGTACCCTCCCTATGTTATGGTACCCCCAAAACGTCAGAGTCATGTTCTCCAACTTTCCAGCCTCCAAAGCCATGAGCTAAACAAATCACTACTCTTTATGAATTGCCTAGTCAGTTAATAGCAATAGAAATCAGATTACCACAGTATGAGTACATTTATCTGAATTCATACATAAATATATATGCTTTTAAAATTTAAAACTTCCCTAGGACTGGGAATTTAGCTCAGTGTTAGAGCGCTTGCCTAGCAAGTGCAAAGCCCAGAGTTCGATCCCCAGCACCAAAAATAAAATGTAAAACTTCCTTGGCTTTTGCAGACACATCTAGTGAAATTAGAAATTAACTCTAAAGTCATAACTGACTATTGTGATCAAGTTAAATATATTCTTTGTCTCCCTATTTCTTTGGCTATTCAAGTTCATCAAATAAGTTGAAACAAGTGTAGTTTGCCCACTATAAACCCACATAGATTATAAGATTTTGAGACCACAGTTGTCTTCAGGGAATATCTTTTGGAGGGAATCACAGAATCAACTTCAGGGACCTGGCAGATAACGAAAAGATAAAAGGCATCAGAGAATAAATGAGCTTGTGGAGAATTAAAGACTCTCCTGACTAAATACATCAGACTCAGTATATAAAAATCACACAACGATCAAACAGAATTTCTCTGAACTGGATCTGACTCAGAGCCATGTAGCTACACCCCTAATGTTTAGCCATGTTGTTTTAGAGATACAAACACAGAAGTAAATGCTGTGTTAAATAAGTGATTTACTCTAGGTCAAACAATCAGTAGTTCTACCTTCTAAGTATTCTGCCTTTTGGTTCTGTGACTTTTAAATTAAACAGTCAATTCTATTTCTAAATCTAAGGCCTGTGACTTTGGCTTGTAGAATATTGCTGTTTATATAAAAATTGTGTTTAATTGTGCACTAAGTCTTTTCCTAATCTTAATTCCCTAATTTTTTTCTTTGGTAATAACAAAAACACTACTTTGTAAAAAAAAAATGCTGAAAAATTTTTATAAATGTATTCTTCTGATACCCAAGTTTGATGGAGACTTTAAAGTACTGTTTAAGGTACAGAGATCACACTAGGGTTCATTATGTCTGGTAGGCAGATTTAGTTAATAATAAAAACTAAAGCTGCCATACTTCTTAGACATATATAGTTCAGCTATTTTACAATCCCCTGAACGACTGCCCTGTGATGGATTTTTATAGACTGCAATTAATAAAAACAACTGTATTAAGACACACCAAGAAATAGTAGTTTTTCTTGCAAGTCACTAGAAGATAGACATTCATTCCACTTTTAATTTTATTTCTTCCTCTTTTTTGTACAGCCTTAACATGTATCACTGCATTTTTGGAAGCATTCATTTTTGCTTAGAGGAAACACGGCAAGCAATTCTAGGTTTCAAATGGTCATCTGCAAGGATGACATTCATTGTACCGGGAATAATTATCATGTTTACACTGATTATGTCCACCTGGATATTAAACAATTGTGATTCCTAAATAGTCCAGAGAAGGGAAACAAAAATATCTAATGAGTATCATCATGAAGTGGCTTCAATTTTTGGTTCCAAATTACAATTATTACTTGCTTCTAAGGTTTCTGATTATATAGAAATTCTTCAATACCAATTTATCTCTTCTTGAAATCTAGTCTCTATTCTCAAAATAGAAGCATAGCCCCATCTTGTATACAATGATGAAAGATGATATCATGCAGCCCAATATATTTCTATGAATGAGTTGGTCTGATTTCCTTTTTGGCAACTGCAACCTCAAACTATTAGAAAGAATATGTGTCTTATTTGATTGAATAATCCTCGAAGTCAAGTAACAGTCTTAGAAAAATAGAAAAGATTTACAAGAAAGTGAGTGAGATAGTCTTCTTAATGGAAATAAAACCACTCACTAGAATTTTTTTTTAAAGATATATTTAGATGATTTTGCTTAGAGTGCAAGCATGGTATATGGATGTTTTTAAACAACTACAGCTCTTCAATCACTCTCTAGTTCCAAGGTAACTGTTTATTTAGCCTCTGGTATTAGTACTGTATGTGTCAGGGTTTTGGTGACTGTAATCAATAAAAACCAACGTTAAACAACCACAAAAGACAAGAAACATATTAAAAGATTGTCATGTAGCATACAGTTTCAAAGACAATACAAGTGAGCCAGATTCAGAAAAGGAGAACAACAAGGGAAAATCTACTCATAGAGGGGTGGAGAAGAGGGGGGGACGTCAAGATATATCATATACAGGTAAAAAATAACCATGATGAATGTGATCATTATGTATACAATGTACCAATACATGTTCTTGGTAAAAAATAAATAAATAAATAATGAAGCCACAAAAGCAAGGGGGAAAAAAACCAAATTTCCAGAGGAAACTTTCCGGACACTATGTTATATAAGTACTGTGCGCTAAATGATTGTGCCGCTGGAGCTCCTCAGGACAGTATGTTAAGGGAAGGCAGAACGCTTTGGCCAACAATTTCAACAAAATTGCATAGAAGAAAGGCAATTCCCCAAAAAGGAAAAGGGAGAGCTGTTATCAAGTGGAAAGAACAAATAAAGTATGTACTACGCGGCCCTTTGCATCTTGGCATTGATCAACATAAAACTGAGAAGGCAGGTTATGGCAAAGGGTAATAATATCAGTACTGGATTTTGTTAATGCCTCTCAGTTTGTCTCCATTTTACTCCAGGCTTGCTATCTGCTCACAAGAATATTTTTAATAATTCTGATTTAGGAATAGGCCTGGATCTGAGGACTCCTGGATTTCTACATTTTGGTATCATAAGAAGGAAATCAAATTGCCAAAGACCTTTTCCCCAGAAGCTACACTAAACAAGTGTTTTTATTTTTTGCATAAAATTTAATTATTTACTGCCAAGTCTCTAGGTATTGCCACACATCAATCTATAACTTTATCACAACAGAAATAGTACTAAAAGAGAAAAAATAGTCTTATGAAACTCAGAGGCAAGTAATCAATTTCTGATTTTCAGGTTCACAAACTTTTAAACTTGATGTGAAAATAAGGATTTTGGATACATGTTTATTGACCAAGAATATCTGAAAACAGTTTTACATGCCCAATTAGTCAGAGTGGGCATTTTGGTCATGAATGTAATTATTGACCCATGAAGTATAATTTATAATGCACTTAGTAGGACTAAATAAATCCTTATCATCAGTAGCAGGGCATCAGTTATCAGTCACCAATGTCTTCTGACATTTAAGTATGTCCCAACTCAATCTCTAGTGCTTATTCTACTCGTGAGAAGAATGTTCCTATTTCCATGTAATAGAAAAAAGGGCTAAAACTGGGTATTGTGACACACACCTATGATCCCAGCTACTCAGGAGGCTGAGGCAGGAGGTCTGAGAGTTCAAGGGCAACCTGAACAATTTAGCAAAACCTGGTCTCAAAAATAAATAAATAAATAAATAAATAAACAAACAAACAAACAAACAAGGCTGGAGATACAGGTTAATGGCAGAGCACCTCTGGGTTCCATCCCCAGGACCAAAAGAAAAGGAAAACACCTTTAAGCCAGCACAGGTTCAGTAACATGCCTTCAATCAGGTAGGAAGCAAATGTTTAGACCTAGGGGTTAAAGACAAGCTTCCTGAACCTAAGTTTTTATCCACTATGTGATAGTTTTCCAATAACCACCAGTCAGATTTCAGTATGAATACTTAAAAAAGAATCCAATTTATTCATAATAGGTGTCTCAAATTTAACTCAGTTTACTTAAATACACATGGTGTCTATAAATTTTTAAAAGAGGGGGGTTTGAGGAGTAAGAGCACCTAACTATTCAAATCTTATACTCTAGGGGCTGGAGATTTAGCTCAGTGGTAGAGCGCTTGCCTAGCAAGCACAAGGCCCCGAGTTCAATCCCCAGCACCAAAAAAAAAAAAAAAAAGAAAGAAAGAAAGAACCAAAAACAAATCTTATACTCTAGAAATAAATTACAATAAGTCTTTAATACATTCAGTTAATAGCCTATTTTAAAATGCCCCTAATTCGGGGTTTAATGGAAATAATCACCTAACTGGAGAAATAATCTAGCCATATGATAAAAACATGGCTAGTATTTATTAAGCACCATGTGCTTAATAGTGAGTACAAAATATGTCTCCTATTTATTCCTCCATCTTCTTCTCTCTCCTTTCTTACACTACAGTTGTTTTCTATCTTTCTATGATGAACACTGTAAAAAGCAGAAGAAAAACGGCATCTCATGGTTATCACTTAAGAAACATCTAAAATTTTTTATTAAACTTAGCAGTAATGCTAAGTTCCAATGTACTTGGGTATGGGAGGAAATAGGATCACCAAACGACTATGAAATAGAAAGCCCAAATGAATAGGGAGAGAAAGTCATATTAAGGATCTACAATGCCCTCCACACTACAAAAGAAGATTAAATGCACTACGACTATAAAAAAGAAGGGAATTCATCAGAAGGGAAAAGGGAATTTACAGAGCCATGCTTTTCCTATAAACGAACATCAGCAACAAAGACATAAGAAGGGCTGACACTTACTGAGCGTTCACCATCAGAAAGGGACTGAGCAGAGCCCTTTACAGACACTAACTCAGTGCTTTTCCCAGCAACTCTGCAATAAATCTTATCACCTCTCACTTATAAGCACACCAACCCGGGTTCAGGACTGAGCCAGAAAGCTTTAGGGCAGGAATTGGAATGCAACTTAGTCTAACTCTAATGATCACAGAAAGTTAATTCCTAGAGGAAAAAAAAAAAAATGATAGAGAATACCAATGCAAGTGTGTCAGACCTTTTTCGGTCCAGTCCAACGATGGACCTAAAATCCCTTGAAGTCCCTTGCAAAACATAACAGAGACCTATAGTCAGTTTTAGGAGCTGTAAAGACACTATGTAAGTCTACTTATGCAAATTCCCTTTTCACCTGTTCCACTTTTTGCTTTTCCTCTGCTTTGAGAATTTTGTTATTCAAGTTAAAAGTGAGACTCTTTCTAGAGCAGACCCTTTTGCCCCAGCCTCCAGGTAGATTAATTTTTTAGGGCTTTGTATCTCATTTGCCAAACCTCTGGCATTACCAACAAAGTAGTAATTGAAAGCTCTAGAAACTCTGTCAGTGTAGGGCAGTATTACTGACCAAAACAGGGAACAAAGACTTTAATTCAAACATAAGATGAAACAAAAGAATAGTGTCCCTTTTCTTCCAGATCAATAAACATTTTCCTGCAAATATCTTCTGTTCTGTACTTTCAACACAGATATGTATTGAAAATGTCTGTGTCAGAGGCCAGTCTTCTGACATATGCAAAGTAGACAGGATTAGGTATTGTCTGAAGACCTTTTAAGTTAAGGAGATATTAGCATATGTTCATCAGAATGCCTCTTGGATTTTCCTGACCATAATCATCTCTTCAAACACATCTGTAGTGGTAAGATAACTTTCAATCATATGACAAAGCAAGTTTCCAAAGACTGAAAGAAATATGAAAAGAACAAATTATCTAGCTGTGAAAAACAAACAATGAACATGAGGCATAATATTTGAGAATATTGTATAAAAATGTCTTTTCCTGAAGACGGAATTTCTGCAAAGCACATGTAAGGCTGAGTGATTAGGCACATGGAAGACTTCAGTAAACAGTCATTCATCATATCAGAGAGTATGATACGATTGATTAAAGGCTGATCAAAATTTCTTCAGTCCTTTATAGCAGAAATAAGTCTGACTTGTATGCAGGTCACCATTCACACTCCAATTCCAAACCCATGAGCTTAAGATGCTTTCTAACTACCTTGTATGCATCTCAGTGTCTAAACATATTCCATAGGAGAAAAGGATAAAGGTATCTTCCACTCTTATACTTACAAAAAGTAGAGAGATCTAAGTTAGAAGTAGAGAGATCTAAAATACCACAAAAATAACTCCAAAATTCTAACAGCTTAAACTCAAACGTTTATTTCTTTCTTAGTACAAAGTAGGTAGTGATGGCAAATGGCTTCTCTCCTTACTGTGATATAAGGCCCATATTTCTTCTCTTCTACCTTACCAAAACTTTGTCAGCTTCTATACCCTGCCTGGTGAAGGGGGTAAAACACATGCCCAGTTTTTGTTGGCTATAACACAGAAAAAGAAGAAAAGAAATTCCATGTACATTCCATCAGTAGAAACTAGAGGCAGGGCAATGCGTAAAAGTGAAGGAACTACAGTCCCTGTGTGGCCATCTTTTCTCCTTGCTGTAATAATGCAGAAAGGCACTTGATGACCACTTAGAAATCTCCATTATAGATAAAAAAATAAATAAATAAACAAATTGAATTTCACTGACTACAAAATTTCAAATTCAGAATATTAATAGTTTAGCATCCAAGGATCAATCATTCAAAAGCAATCTAAATAAGGAAAATAGCAAAGAATTTAAATATCACCATTCACTAAGGTGAAATAAAATTGTTTTTAGTAGAGCAAAGAATTTAAATATCACCATTCACTAAGGTGAAATAAAAATCAGTATTGCATTAATGATCAATAGTTATGCCATATTATGCTGTTCCATGTCACAGAAAAGGCAGTATATAACAGGAAAGTTGGACAGACCTGGCATAAAGTAAGGGTTTGTGTATTTCCAGCTGGGTGAACTTGGAAAATTCAGTTAAGCTCTCTGATTCTGAGTTTATTCTTCTCTAAAGAGAATTTAGCAGAATTCACAGTAGAAAATAAACGTTGTGTAACAGTTGGAAATTAACATTATCATTCTTTCTCATATTTTTTGAGACAATGTCTCACTATGCAGTGTAGTCTGGCCTTGACTAGAGTCTCCTGTTTCAGTCTACTGAGTCCTACGATTACAGGTGTGTGCCACAACACTTGTCTTATATCATTTTTAATTGTACAGGTTACCTCCACGGATCCGAAGCCAAGGCAGATAATGGCATACTCAAACACTGTAAATCTTTTCTCCAAGTAGCTAAGAGTGTAACACTTTCTTCCCTCACTGAACCATCCATCTGCTTGAAGAGATCTGACTTGCCCCTTTCTGGTTACTTGTCTAGACTAGATGACTCTCACCTGAATTGCCAAGATCACCTGATTTATCTCCATATTTTTGATATTTCCATGGTATGATGATTTATTTTTCAATTGAGCAACATTTAAATATATATTGCAAGATGGTATCTAAAATATAGCTAAAGGAAATATTTTCTTAAAGTCTTTCTCTTTGCAGCATTTGAAGATTTGGGTATGGAAAAAAATTAATTGGTATAGCACAGAGCAAAAAGCGTAAGATTTAGAAACAAATTAATCTAATTTTATTCAATTCCAGAAATTATTCCCTGCATTAATTTGGATATATTACACAATTTCGAACCTTACTGCCTTTATCTTTAAAATGGAGACATGAGTTAAATGTAAAATTAATAATATCAGATACTGAACCTTGATTATTCAATCATTCACTCTTGCATTCCCAAAAGAGACCCATATATATCATAGGCAGGCACTAAGCTGTAGATTTCAGTAATATGAATAGCAGAATATTATTTAAAAAGTTTAAAAAATTCAAATCTAATTCCAAATTGAAGTAAACATTTATACATAACATGTAATAGACTATTAAGAAGGATCATATAGAACTGACAAACATACTCGCCAAGCCAAAGGCCAACCCACAACTAGTTAGTAATCCTGCCAAATGACTTCTGATGTGAAGAATTCAGTGTTAGCACACCGCCAAATCATTTATCTGGCTGTTAGATACAGAAAATCCTGAATGTTCAAATGAAGTATCTTCCAGATAAACAAAGGATAAAAGTAAACTTTCAATCTATTTTTTCAAAGTAAAAAAAAAAAAAAAACTGAACCCTTAGCGTCTGTAATTTGATGGTTGTAGAGATAGGTATAAACTGTCTGCAAATATGACCAAAGGTATCAGCGACTCTCGACCACGTGTATGTTGCAAACTTGACTTTACACATACCTTCCATGGGATTGTATGATCACTGTACTACAAGTAAGACAAGAGTAACTAAATCTCCTTTAGCACATACGTAATGAGACCATCAAAATGTGTGGAAGGCCTGACAGCACCATCTCCTTATCTTTTTATTGATCTCTGCACTAATGTGTTCTGTTCACAATAAAGCAGTTCTTCAATAAGCATTTCATTATTTGAATCACAAATTCATCTTTTTTTATTCCAGATCTCTTCAGAACTGCATGTCCCTATAAAGTATATTTTAATTTTATTGCATGAGATTGCATATTTACCTCCAATAACTTGTGTCGAGTAACTCAAATTATAAACAAGAGTTTCAAGGCACAAACATAAACTAGGTCTGGTCATGTTTTTGTATTAAAGAATAAAGGACAAATGGAATTGGAACAACTTCTGTTCAGAGTCATGCAGAGCTTTGTTTTTACCCAATGTTACAAACTTGAGCCACAGATTCAGCATGGCTCCCTCTTAAAAAAGCGATCAATAGATTACCATAAAGACATTCTGTAATGTTGTTATGCTCAGTAAGTTGTGCATTTTATAATTTCCTATTTGGCAGCAACTCAGTGCCTTTTAACTCCTTTTGGTAGAGGTGACTTTAATATGCATCAAGAAAGGAAGTTCTGCAGTTCTGTTCCCTCTTGAGTCTCTGCTTATCAGAATATCAAAGAGAAGAGCAGAAACCAGAACTAAGAAAAAAGAAAGTGTAGGAAACACCTCAAGGAGGAGGCAAAATACAATAGTCCTTGGGTGGATTTTCTTCCCTCTAGCTGTGATCCTCTGTAATGCTAAAATGAGGAAGAAGTGTCATCCATGGAAGTAGGTTATTTGATGTAGGACCTCAGAACAGCAGACAAACCTGCCAGACAGTCCCAGCAAGGCCGGCACTAATGGTGTCAAATCCACATGGGACTCCCAAATTCCAAGAAACTGAAACAGTAGCCTTAGGCCCGTCAATGATCCAAACAGTTACTTGGAAATCATTAAGTGAGACGTCAAAATGAATAGAGATGGAATTTCATTTTTAAGAAAACCTCAGCATAACCTATATGTCTTAAGGTACTCTGGCCTTTGAGGGTCACATTTGCAATATCCAGGTGAGGTAGATCCATTCTATACACAGTGGGACAACAGCCAATATCTTCATTATCCCCTCAAGGGACTTGTATCCTCTTGATCCATATACAATGTAGTCTAATTTCTACGTATTATTTTTATCCTCTTTTGCCATGTCTTTTTAATGTCCTATTTAAGGTAGAACAGGCAGCATAGCACTTGAGAATAAAAAAGTTGCCAGAACATCATGATTCAAATACCTAGTTTGTGACATATTAAAACAATGCATAGTGCTGAAAACAGACCAAATAGATTACACTTTTAATGTAATGTCAGGACATTTCTCAACATTGTACATAACTGCTGCTGATCTAGATCTTCATAATCATGAAATTTACTAGGAATCATTTTGTCCAAACTTACCAACAAAATGAATTAAGCATTATCACATCGTTCATTTAATTAGTTTCAGGGGTTGTCCCCAGAGTTTTACGTAGTCCCCTAAAGAAAGATCAAAGTATGTTTCTTTTTTTAAAACCTTCACAATTAAGTTGTTCCATTTTAGAAATGTAGACACAAACTCCCAGAAATGTTAAGTTTCTAGCTCAAAATCACAGATGGAAACCAGAGCCTGTTTAGGTAGATGGTTTCTTTGCTGGCCAGATTGCCTTAGCTTTCTGAACCTAGATCTCCACCTTCGTCCACAAATCTACATTTCACTGAGCCTAGCAATTCTTTCAGCTTCTTACTTTTCTGGAGGGCATTATTCTCAATCAAATTAAAGCCAGCAGTACTATGAAAATAAGAGCCCTTCGAAGGAATGTCTTCCTATAATGCACAGGCACAGCTGACTGGCACCCACACGGTCTCCTAATAGAGCCATAGAAAATTAATTCATATGAGAAGCCAACAGAGACAAATTGCATCAAAAACAGAAGAGTTCCATAAATGAAAATCATTTATACGCCAAAACACTCAGAGGCTTTATTCTTTTAGTATTATGGGAGTAAAATAAATTCCCCAAAGTTCTCTGGTGCAAGAAAAAGGCAGCTTTGAAATGTTGTTGGGTAGTTGTTGGTGCTGCTGTTTCAATGCTTTCAAAGAAATGAAACTGAATGTTAAAAGCTCCTGTAAAAGTTACTTTACCTATTTATGTCACCCGTTTAGAAGTCAATCTGAATCTTTTCCTCCAAAGTTTTTCAACATACATTAATAGCAGGTAAAGAATTAAATAATTGGGTGTATAAATATGTTATCTTTGTTTCAATTAATGATTTCAATTAACTGGCTACAAAAATAATTATCAATTATTATCTTTTGATTTAATTAATATGTTAATGTATTGTCTTTGGTTTCATTTAATTCAGTTACCTTTTTTTAGTGTTTGCTGTGCTAAACTGTGAATTACACACTTTATATCGGAGATTGCTAATCTTTGCAACAATTCTTTGTGAGATGATCTCTGAATCTTGTTAGAAAAAATTTAAAAAAAAAGACCCTGAGAGATAGAGATTTTTTGTCTTTCCAAAGTACTCTTCTTTTCCCTTTTATTTGCTAATTTGTGTGGTATCTTGCATGTTTTTAGTCATAATGCCCTACCATCCCCCCCACCCCCCCGCAAAGGAGCCAAAACAAACCATTCAGAGTCCTCTTATCTGCCTGGCCACGTAATAACCCAAGAAAGGTCAATCAGATAATTAACCAGATTGCATGGAGCAAAAATTCCTCTCAATCTTCCATCTGGAGGATATAAATCTGAAATTGAAATGGGAGAGCAGGGAAGTAAAGCTGGTAAGACAAGAACAAAGGCAAGTGATGAAAAGAAAAGCATCAACCCAACAACATCTTTTGAAACCTACACTGACCTGTGCTTAAAGTCAGAACTACCTTTGGATCCCAGTCAGACAATTTCCATTCTGGTCAATACAGTTGAATTTCTGTCCTTTAGAGTGAAAAAAAGCCACACTAAACTTTATGGATGAATTCAAATTTACAAATGTCATAACAGAGCCTCTCAGATATTGGTTAAGATCAACAAAATAAATAACAAAACTAAGGTTTAAAACCAGGTCTCAAAAATAAAATAAAATAAATAAATAAATAAATAAATAAATAAATAAATAAATAAAACCAGGTCTCTGGGTTCCACAGCACCTGTACTGGTCTGGAAATTAGCACAGGGATCTAATGTTTGCCTTCTTTGAATTCATCTTGTATTCTGAGTTTTTGTTCATATGGCTGGCAAAATATGTCAGCTGTATTCCAAGACTCAATCCTCATACTCATCCACAGGACGACACACTTCTGAGACAGTGATAGACACCAGGACAATAAACCAACTGATATATCTAATACCCAATTCTAAGAATTATGTTAAGGAATGGTTAAGAAAAGGAATGATGACAAGAAAGGAAAATCCTCCCCCCAAGGAGCAGTCAATAAAGAAATGTCCAGATATAAACATAAACAAGTAATTACAACATAAGGTATAATTACACTGTACTGGGTATTTTTGTATGATAAGCTTTAGGAGCAAGAAAAAAAATGTGTGAAAAGATATGAATAAGATGTGAGAAGATTTGCCCAAAAGGATAATACCTAAACGGAGAATTAAAAGCAAAATAGAAATAGTCCAGACCAAGAAGACATTTTAAAAGATACAGAGTTATTCTTTCTTTCTTTCCCCAGAATCTGAAAGCAAGAGTATATAGTGTGACAGGATTATCTGTCTAAACTCTATATTTTACTTGATTTTTAAAATCTGTCTTTGTTTCAGAAAAATTTTCTTTTTTATCATGGGTACATTCCTCTGTCCCAGGAACAAAAACTACTTTGGGTTTTTAAGTAGAAGGTACTGGAATACTCAAAAATAATGTTTAATGGCACTTAAAAGTGAATTGTAAATTTCACTGAAACTGCTCTAATATGCCACATTTAAAAATGTATGTATTTAAAGGATTAGAGGTCAAGCTTGCAAAATGTTGGATAGTTCTGTATTCTAAAAGAATAAAGACAAAGGTGAATGAGAAAAAAATAAAAGACATGGAGTCAGAGTCGGAAAATGGACTTTGATAAGCATCAAATTCTCAAGTCTTACTTCATTAGCACTGCTCTTTCATTTTTCTTTGAACAAGACAATTCAGTCCTTCAATTCCAGGGCTCTGTACTTTCTTCTAGGATGTTTTAAGGTAAATCTATTTTATTCAGTTAAATAAATATTTATCAGATACATTTTTAATGCCAGCCACTGTTAGGAAATGAATAAACATGCATGCTTTGGAGGATGGGAAGAAGTTACTGGATTACACAGAATGAACCCATAATGGTCAGTTTTTCAAAGGACCTTATCTAGAGGGGAAAAGATACAAACATAATTTAAGAAAATGAAATATATGCCCATTTCCTGCTATAACAGCAAAAAGGAAGTGTGCTTAGTAATATGATGGCTCGGAAGATGCTACCTGGATGTCACGATATCTGACCTGAGTTAAAGGATGAATCAGAGTGAAAGTAGTTAAGAGAAAAAAAAAGATAAAAAGAGCATTTTAAGGCAGAATCACTTGTTTGAGTAAACATACAAAGATATGAAACTACACAGAATGTGCAGATTTCAAAATAATATGTTATTACTGCAGAAGAAAATAGCTGGAGAGCAGAGACCAGGTTATGGAAAGCTAAAATGTCCAGAATACTTTAAGAAGAGGTATGACAACATCATTCTAATTTCAGCTGTAATGTGGGGAATGTCACTAAGCAGAGGAACAGTAAAGAACTAGTTGTTAGTATGAAGCCTAATCCAAATTTAAACCTACCGATATGCTCTAAAATCATATGTTCCTACAGATAAAATAGTCCATCCAGTTTGAGTAGAAGCTATATTCAGACCGATTCTCTATGAGCTAAGGCATCAGCACAAAGCTTCCAAGATCCCTGGGCCTCCTGGGATTATGAAAATAAGGTAGTTATAGAGTTGAGCTGTATAGGTTAGATGGTTATGGTTAGATATTAAAGAAGCTTCAACACCTATTAATAGTTCCATGGTCACAAAAGGATTTTAACTGGTTCTTCTCTTGGCAAGATTAAATACATAAAACGTTGTTGAGAGAGAAACAAATTACACAGTTCATCGCTCAAATCAATGCAGTAAAGTCAACCTGTGTGGATATAATTTTGTTTGTTTTGAAATCATACTAAAGTTCTCTTTTAACAGCTTACAAATAAATTCCAGATCCACATTACAGTTTTCCAGAGTTGGGCTGCAATAAATGTGGCAAATATATTTACCATTTATCCTGTTCTTATTTGTATGTCTTTTTAGAGGCATAAAATTTGAGTACAATATACAAACCCCTGTAATAGTGAATAAGAAAAGGAATTTCAAGAAGAGTAACTATTTGGAGTTTTCAGAGCTAGTATGAACTTCGAAGTGGGTAGAAAATGGCTTTCTGAACCATTTAAAATGTTTAGACATTCTATTAAGTACTATAAAATTTTTGAACTTGAGGGCAAACTGTGATCCTTTTCATATAACTATCTTTGAGATATTTCTATGCCGTGGATCTTAGGCAATACTGGGAACCACCAGTGTTTATCATGATAGCACATTCATCCATGTTGGTAAATTTTAATCAGAGAATTCAGAATTCTGTCTTGGTTAATCTGTCACACTTAATATTTTTCATGCAAGAAAAATTACTAAAACAATATTAATGTATGCATAAAGTCCAAAAAAGAGCAGAACTATCAAGAAACTATAAATGTATGATACAACATGAAATTACTGGTGAATCAGACGCATACTGACTTTACTATCCTTCATTCACTAAACCAGTTTTATAAACAGAACAACTGTTAAATGTCAGACTGTAAAAACAAAGTCCTTTCCCTCAGCCCAAACCTGTTGCTCTGATGATAGTGACTCGCTTATCTCCCAGAAAGTCATGTGCCCTGGCCCTAAACTATTCAGTGTACTTTATTCCTTTAACAAGAGTGATTTGTTCAAAGGTGGGATCATAACCCATGTTATAATAAGCAAAACCATATAAACTCATTTTTGAGTTGTTTTTGAGCAACTGATGAAATATGAAATTGACTCTATCAAAAGGGAGATGTTAGATTATGCTATATATTGGCAAGTGGCTTCTACTCATCATACATATTTGGGGTTACAGGCTGATAACTTTTTTTGACAAAGGCTTCTATACTCACTGAGCAAGAAAATGGCCAATTTGGCCAAATATGTATGTTCCTTCCCTTCTCAATTCACTGGTCTAAAGAAAATATGTGGCATACTGAGATTGAATTATCAGAGAAGGGAGATTGAACTTTAGGCGAAATTATTATTAAATATTTGTGGATAACCGAAATGATTTTCCTAGCCTACTCCTATATTCATGATATCCTGTTCATTTTTCTTCCATTTGCAAATTATCCTTACCACCCTCATGACTCAAGGAACAACTATAAAAACCCATCAAATATGGAATTAAGCCTAAACTTTGAAATGTCTTTATTATCTTTTTTTTATTTTTTGGTGTGTTATACAGAAATTTAAACTACCAAAGTTATCTTTATTTTCATGTATCAACGTCATTTCCTCCTTCTGCTACAGGTTGAAGTTTTCCTGGAAATATAAAGGACAGACTTCATAAATGCTTTAATTGCAAATAGTTACCCTTCAGCCAGAGTGGATAAGCATAATTTCTTTTGAATTCCTATCCCAAACTCCCAGGGAAAGTAATCATTCATTAGTGGATATTTTTCAAAGTGCCCAACACAGGACCCAAACTATTGCCTGGAGGGCTGACTATTATCACACACTCACCATCTTAAAATATCTCAAAATCTATAGGGCGTAAGGAAGAGGTATTACGTAGCCCTTACTGAGGAAACCCATGTGTCATTGGAGCAGAGGTTGCAATTCATCTCTGCATTCTATTTGAGGGGAAATCCTATTTTCTAAAATTATACCTTCCTAACTTTTCAACAGGTACAGAACCACTTTAAATTTCAGAACTTTGAAGATACTTTGAGATGTGATAAAAAAAATTACAGTTAAAGTTTGAGTAAAATTTATTTTAAATATACTACAGTAAAAGACATATTGGCATTAATTCTGATCAAAACATACTTCCTTCTCCAAGTATATGCCTCCCATTATTCTCGTCACTTTCTGAAACAGTTCTGGAAGTCCTCTTTTAAGACCGTCTTTTCATGGCTGCATTGAGGTCCTGAATTGAATCAAAATATTTCAGGCAATTTCTACAATAAAAATATTATGCTGTGTTTTCATCCGCGTTTTTCACCAGATGTAGCACTGTGAGACTTCTGGCTTTTCCTCAAAGTAAAATTGACCATGAAAGGTAAACGTTTTGAATCAATTCAAGACACTGAGGAAATTACAACTAAGGACACTCAAACAACAGGACTTCCAGAATTGCTTTAGAAAGTGGCAAGAATGATGGGATACATATATTTGGACTGAGGAGGAGTATTTTGAGGAGGATTAATGGCAATGCATCTTTTAACTGTCGTAATTTTAAAATTCACAGTGGTTTCTTTTAATCACACCTAACATACAATTATTAAAAATTACTAACACTGTGCATGTTTAGTATTCATTTTAGCTAGCAGATTCAAAGATACTACAAAAATGCAATGAATACTATCCAAACTGACAGACAAGTCCTTACATTTATAATCAAAGAAATTACAAAAATATATACATAAGCACAATAATCATGTTTTCTATTTTTCATAAGCCATTTATACAAAATCAGGTGAACAGTTATTAGAAGTTTACAAGCTTAACAAAGAGCATAGATTATCCTATTTCAAAGCCCAGGTATCTGGCCTTAATATCTTCCAGAATTCTAAAAAACACTCTATAACTGTATAGAATTTTATAGCAAGACATGGAAAATAATATGCTGAAAATGCATTCTTCAAAGAGGTTAAGTCTTCTAGAGAGTCCACTAGTTGTAGGAAATGGTGTTTTCCTTTTCTCCTCTTTTCTTACCAATCTGACTGTAAAGCACAGTAGGCAAACTGAAGACCAGGAGGCATACTAGTTGTTCTGCATTTAGAAGTGCTCAGTCTCTCCCATTTCATCTTGGATTTTTAAAGTAATTTATCCATCCACTTAATAAAAATATATCTATTGTTTATTGTTCTTAGTTCTGTGAATGAAACAATAAAGAAAACAGATATACTTTTCCTGAAATTATAATTTGTCTTTTGTTATTAGAGCCTTCTTCCTGGATGTTTCTTACTAGCTCTTAGAACTGTTCTTAAGAATATTATCTGGAAATCCTTTCTTTATTCCCCAGGACTGGAAGATGTCTTTTCCATATGCTCACATAATACCTTCATTTTGTTGTTTTGAGATATGTGCATCCTATTTAGTTTCATCTATGTGTTTCCATCATTCTGCTTAGTTCTTTTCTAATATTTTCATTCTTGTCTGGATCCTACCCATACCAAACCAGTATCTGAAAAGTAATCACTATATTAATCACCATGATGTCAGTATGGCCTAAAATGTTCTTAAAACAATCAGAAATGCATAAATGCATATTAGTTGCGCTAATGCCATTTAATGTGAGTTTGTCACTCTACCTCACAAGCCCTTAATCTTTAGCAAAGCAAGTAAAGAGTAATAGGCACTGCAGGATTAAACATGTACCATGGAGCACAGCATACGGACAGCACAGGCAGGAATGACTAACTCGGTCTTGGTGAGCCATGTTCACCTCAAGGGAACCATGACAACTCTAGAAGTCTATGTAAAGAACTTGAAACAAGAAATGGAAAACAGTCACTGCTTCCTGAGGACTTCATTTTCTTGGGTACTTTATCGAAATTATAAACTCATTTTTCCTGTTTATCCAAAAAGCATCGTGGAGTGAAGCACGCTGAAAGGCAAGTAAAAACAGAATGTCTCTCCATTTTGTTAATCAGTTTTTTTGCTGTAAATTCAGGGAATAAGGAGATAAATATTCCAAACCAAGGGTTAAGTAAGTGACTGAAAGACAGAAGCTTATGGCTGTCACTTCTGTCAAACTGCCGCAATTTCACACTCTAGTACTCTTTCTATTACAGAAAGGAAAAGATACCAGCTTGAAAAAAATCATCAAGAGAAATGCAGACTGAAATGAAACTGTGTTTAATAACATATCCTAAAAACAGATTACCAAAGGCAGAGATTTGAAATTCACATTAAATTAAAGAGACAATGATATCTACTGGGTGAGAGAATATGGCCTTGTTGACGTCAGGTAATACTGACTCCCTATAAAGTTTAAATGTTTCTTTTGCATCTTATATATGTAATCCCTGGGAGTTATCTACACATAATGAGGGAGAAATTGACTTATTATCTGTGCAGTTTCGTAAAAATGAAAAAAAGTTCATCCTTAATTGGTTAACGTTACAATTACAAGTACATTACAAATGCCCTGAAATGACTTTGACTTTATTTCTGTACATATACATAAAATATTTCATGACAGTCTCATGCACAAAACAGTCATTATTTTTCTTAAAAATAAAAATAGAGATGTGCATGCGAAATTTTAGTTTACAATTATTTATTCTAGTAATCGTAGGATTTTCCTGCTCTGGAAATTATTTGTACTCTTAAAAACAACTATCAGGAGAAAAATCTGTGTGACCCTGGGTTTGGCAATGAATTGTTAGATACGTTACCAACTCCACAATCCCTGAAAAAATTGTATAAGTTCGATTTGATTAACATTTAAAACTATTCTATAAAGGATACTCTTGGGAGAATAAAAAGACAAGTCACAGACTGGGAGAAAATACTTTTAAAATGGATATTAGATAAAGGTTTTATATCTTAAAGAGACTAGAACTCTTAAAACTCAAAAAGAATCAAACAACCTGATTTTTTAAATGTCCAAAAGTTCTGAACAAATAGTTTATCAAGATAAATATAGGGATGACAGAAGGCAATAAGCATAAGTATGTCCGGGGTCATTTGTCATTAGATAAACACAAAATAATAAGATAACTTTACACAGCTATTATAACGTCTGAAATCTGAAATACTGTCAGTGCCAACTTCCATGGCGCAACACAAACTCACTTGTTGCCTCTGTGAATTCTAAAGTCGTGAAACTTTAGAAGTTTCACAGTTTTTTATAAAGCTAAACAAAGTCTAACCATAAACCCAAGCAATAACGTTTCCAGAGAGTTACGCAGTCAAGGCAAAATTGATGTACACACAAAATCTTCTCACAAATGGTTACCAGAGCTTTACCCATAATCATCAAGAATTGAAAGCAACCACTAAGTCCCTCAGTAAGTGAAAAGATAAACAAATTGTCTGTACATACAATGATTCAGTAATAATGAAGAGTAAGTTATCAAACAATTGCAGGGATGAGTCTTATATACAAATTGCTTAGTGAAATAATCCACTCTGAGAATGTCACATACTATACAACTTGAATTATATGAACTCTGAAAAGAACAAAACTATAAAGATCAGTAGTTGCCAAAAGTTGGAGTAAATGAAGCACAAAAGATTTTTTAGGAGGACAGTGAAACTATTCTATATGGTACTGTAGTGTTAGAAACATAATACTACACATTTACAAATAAAGGAAGAATCCTAGAGTGCAAGGAATAAATTTTGAAATATATGAAATTTGCAAAATCAATTAGAAGAGTAAGAAGCCCAAGACAGAATGCAGATGCTAGGAAAAGTAAGTGTAACATAAGTGCATGACACAACTTCACTGAAGAGTACAGACAAGGCAGTACCCTAAGTAACCTGGGGAACACTGAGGACCATAAAAGACAAAGGAAACAGTATAAGCACTTTATGGTAGTTGACAAAGGTGTTTTCCAAAGACTACAACTTAACAATGCTAAAACCACAGTACATGTGCAGTGGGATTGAACAAATAAGTATACGATGACAGGTGGTGGAAGTTTGGTCTGTCTGTTGGTATGGAAAATTACAGAGAAGCAAGAGTATAAGGCTAGAATAATCTATGTGGCACTAGAAGGAAGTAAGAGACATCAGGATGAACTCATGTTCACATAAATATAGATGGAGACACACATACACATACACACACACACACCCCAAATGTAAGCACTGAACTGGTACACACATCTATTTTCTGGTTCCACCTGCTTAGAAGGCCAGGGGCAATAACACTTCTGTATTGGTCAGTTTCCCATTGCTGGAACAAAATACCCAAAACCTGTAATTTAAAGGAAGAATGCTTTAACTTGGCGTAGAGTTCCAGAGGTTTCAGTCCAGGTCATGGTAAAGAAAGGTGCTCATTTCATGCCAGGCATGAAACAGAACATAAGGGAAGACCAATCTTCACAAAGGAAGGACCAGAGACAAGATACAGTATCCAAGGTCACACCTCCATGAGCTACCCAGACATAATGAGCAATGTGCTTTACTAATCCTCTAGGGAGATCTCAAGTGATTTCAAATTTACAATCCGGCTCAACTCTCACACTGTGTAACTCATCAACCTGACACCCGAACACATTTCCTTAAATGATAATCTCCAAATAAAAACAGTCTTAATTCTGCCTAACATGATATAATTATGTCATACATAACTGAAAATACAACAATGCTTTGCCCTAAATCTCAACATTTCTAGCACTGCTCAAAAATCCCAGTCCAAAATCTCCTTTTAGTCTTAAGGAAAACTTGCATCTCTGACTCCCCATAAAATTCAAAAATCAAGTTACTTAATCTCAAGATGCAATGGTACAGATAAACATACCCATTCCAAAATGAAGGGACAGAAAAAAATAGGACAGAGCAAACATTAAGTCCTATGGTGCTATGTCCTACATCTGAGACACATGGTGGTGAATTGTGAGTCCCACAGGGCTTGGATGACCCCCAACCCCCATGGCTTTGATGATGACAGCCCACATCACCTCTCTCCTTATCTGACTTTCCTTGATGCCTCCAGACTTCCTTGGCAGGCATTCCATGTTCCTGGCACCTCCAACTGCCTGAAGTCTCCTTGGCACCTAGGGGTTCATTCCTTTTTAAAGAGTACATTGTCTGGCATCCCAGATGTTCCTTTCAAGTGCTGGTAGAAGCTTCCATGTCCTCAGAACTCTCACATGCCTGAAGAACTAGCATCACCTGGGCAATGCCAAATTCTGCTGCTACCTTGAACAGCAGCCAGGCTCTCTGGACTATGGTGGCAGCTAAGTCTGAGTGCCGCCTTGGCTGAGCATGGTGAAATAAATCCCAGATAACCGATTATGTGTGAGGCTTTTCTTGAGGAGCGGGCCCAGAAGCTCTCCTCTGACAAGAAAGAACAAACTTTTGCACCTGTGAAGCCCGTGATGGGTGGAGTCTTACTGATTCCCAAGATGCCTTCAAGTACCTTCCTTTTTGTCCTGATTTGAAACTGCCTGCAACCCCAGCACTTACAAGGTTGAGGCAGGAATATCTCCTCAAGTTCAAGGCCAGCTGGGGTACATAGTATGTTCAAGGCCAGCCTGAACTACAGAGCAAGACCCTGCCCCAAAAATAAATAAATAAATAAATAAATAAATAAATAAATAAATAAATAGAGTTAGTGTTTCATTTGTTTTTGATGGCACTAATCTCTTCAACAGCCAATTCTTTTTTGGCCCCAATTTTATTTGTGTTTTTTTTCTGGCCAAACCTTAAAATTTTTCACATCGGTCTGATTCGATTTTTCCTTGTGATTCCCATTGTAAATCTAGCTGACATTAGCTAGCAATATCTCTGTCACAGCCTAAATATTGGGCACAC
Organism: Hystrix cristata; assembly: GCA_004026905.1. Taxonomy (NCBI): domain Eukaryota; kingdom Metazoa; phylum Chordata; class Mammalia; order Rodentia; family Hystricidae; genus Hystrix; species Hystrix cristata. Next base: position 65,593 of record PVJO010009465.1, read on the forward strand.
TAGAAACTTCCTCAACCAGGTCAATTAGTCTACTGTCTTTAAATTCCACCTCAAATAAAATCTTATGACATAGAGAAAATGTAGACAAATTTTTCCCAGAGTGTAATGACCTATATATAGTGCATTCCACCAAAAGTCCTTATTTCAATCTGAGACCTCATGTGTCTGGGTTTTACTGTCTATATTCCTAATTAGCATTCTGTTCTTCTGAGCTTCAACTAGAATTACCCACAAGGCTCACTTAAGAGCATTTTAGGCTTTCTCTAGCATGCTTCTTCAAACTTTTCTAAACCCCTCCCTCAAAGTGGCTTCTGAACCACACAGTCAACTACAGCAAGGACTCCAAGTGTCAGACACCAGTTTTTCATATTGGTCATCTTTCTTATTCCTGGGACAAAATATCTAACACTTGCAACTTAAAGGAGAAGTTTAATCTGGCTACAGTTTCATGGGTTTCCATCCATGGTCAGCTAGTTTTAAGGCAGAAACATCAGGGCAGAAATGTGTGGTGAAGCAATGTTGCTAACTTCATGGCAGGTGGGAAGTATAGCAGAGAGCAGAGCACCACAGAGGAAGGGACCAGAGACCAGAGATAGTAACTACCCAAGTTCTGGCTTTCATGATTCACCCATACATATCTAGGAGTGTGCTTTACTAATCCCCTGGTGGCTCTCACACCAATCAAGCTGACAACCCAGCTTAACTATCACAAGAGGTGATTTCTGTCTTAAATTCTGCATGACTTTGTACTCACCACATCATTGCACTGCCATCAGCTTACATGTGTATTTCAATCTGACTCCAACTTTATGAGCCAAATGCACATTTATTCTTAAAACCACCAGCCCCACTACTTAAAGGCAATACATTTAACTATATCTAAAAGAAAAAAATTCCCTATGATACTGAGCTTAAGAACTTTGGGCTCTATGCATGATTCACCAATTCAGTCATCCTTCAAAGTTTTGAATTCCTACTGTGTGTGGGAACCGTATTAAGTAGTATAGATCTACAGAAGAACAAAAAAGTCCCTTCATTTTCTTAATCATTAGTTATAGACAAAATCCAAATAAGTTTATAGTTTGAAGCTATAGCCCAAGAGAACATAAACAGTTATTCCTTGGAGCATGCTGATAAGACCTAGGACTCCTACAAATAAACAGGAAACTTCTTTCCTCTGAAGTTGTTTAAAAACAATCCCATTTTCCTCGTAACAAAACAGTGACCTCAGAGAGAGGATATTATATTCTTTATGGGAACCATTTCAACATATGAATATAGTCTTCACATTAACTTGGTGCAACTGCCACCTTGGTGCCCGCCAACCTTCACACCTGAAGGAGTATTCTGTTTATCTATCTCTCTGAAATGTTATAACATTGCCATAAGCTCTACCCATACTTCGTAAGACTGCCCACATGTCTTGTCTGGATTATTTCATCGTCTCCACTTCCTCATGCTATTAAGAAAGAATTCACTGGAGGAGTTTTAGGACTGGGGCTAGTTTATGTTTTAATACTACAACCTGACTACTCTGCCTAGAATCACAGTTTAGCACTCAATGAGGTGATGACTACTCAAACTCTGATGAGAATGGAACTCCTCAAAAGCATTCTCCAGCTTTCATCATTCCTCATTTTACTCAGTCAACTCTCTGTAATAACTGCCTCTAACTCAGTTTGAATCCATAAGCACAGACTAAAAATGACCTGTATTTCCTGGAGATAATGGTGTTTACCAAGATGTATGGAAAAAAACCTCAGTCCAGGAATTCCCTAAGTCTTGTAGAGAAAAATAACATGGGTACAAGTAAAATGAGAGTATCTGTTGCCTGTTCCGTGAAACAAATTTCCATTCATTTACTACCCCTTTCTCATTTCCTAGAATGTGTGCTGAGATTTGATCATCAAATGTTAAGACTTAAGATTTTTAGTATCTCTTTTCTAAACTCTTAAATTTGTCTTTCTTTCTTACATGAAAAGCCTATTTTCCTTCTGAGGCAGGAGATACACATTGTAGAATGCATCCTGACAATCATAGCAGTAAGGATTCCTTAAAGCTCACAAGAGCATTCTGCCACAACCACATTTCCTTAAGGGGGCTCTCACTGGCCAACTCTGAAGAAATTCAGCAGTAAAAATAATCAAAATAACAGATTACAAAGCACTGACAAGCAAAGAAAAACACGAGTCCATAATTTGAGGAGTAAAGAGACAGATTAAAAGTAAAGTTTCACAATTAATATTTCATAATTTATGTTTCACAATTAAAGCTTCACAAAAGAGAAAATAGTATCTGGCAGGCAACGATTTAACTAAGCTATCAAAGTGATCTTAGTAGTAAAGCAGATCAAAACTGTGCTACCTGACAGGATATGAGAAGGGCAAACTATCACTTCTGCAATGTTCCTGAAAAAGATACAGAATTTAACATGATCATGAATAAGCAAAAGACTGACAGGAATCCAGCGACATTTGAAAAAATAACTAGTCTCATCTTTGAAGGTGTCAACTTACAAAAGTCAAGAAAAAAAAGACAAAGGAAGTCTCGGTCGAAAGGGTAGAAGAGTAAAGTTTCACAACAAGCAAATGAAATGAAAAGAAAAGTTCTGAACTGGATTCTTTTACTATACAGGAAATTACCGGCACAACTGGTATAACCAGAACAGGATTACAGGATTACAAGATTATTTGTTGATAATGCAGCTGTGTCAATTTCCTGACTTTGAGAGTTTACTGCAATAATGGGGAATGGTCTGCAAGTACACCAATATTCTGATTGTTCCAGAGGGATAAAATACAAATTTCACAACTAACCTAGAAAAAATTCTAAGTCAATTTGTTAAACAAAAAATTGTAGCAATTATACACAAAAGTACTATGTGGACAAGGGACATCAGATCAAATACTCAAAAGAAAAGTAGTTATTTGTGCTTTGCTGTAAATTTGAGATTATTTTAACATTCCAATAAGAATCTTAAATAAATGTTAGCATTCAATTATTTTTTATCACCTACAGAACCTAAAGTTTGAAATTAGATATTGTAGATAGCTCATAAATAGGGCTCAGGAGGATTGTCTTTCTTTGGTTTCTCACAACTAAGAGAAAAAAGCAGAACCATGAGAGAATCGTGCCTCCTCTTTGTTGGCTGCAAAAGAACCTTTTGATCATCAAAGCACAACTTTCTTTCTGCTTCTTGCATAAAATTTTGTCTGCAAATTTGTCAAGTGTGTCCTGAACACAGCACCAAGGACAGTCTTTGATTCATAATAATAGCAGAAATAGTAGTCGTCATGGAAAACTCTTAAATAGTATTCACTATTTACCAGGCACAGTTATCAGCACATTACAGATATTAACTCATTTAAGCCATGGACGTGTATGAGGAAATAAGAAAACTAATTTATACAGATATTAAGCCATTTACTCAAGATACTGCAGATAGTGGAGGTTAAAGCCAGAATTTAAGGGTGAAGTACTTTTGTTAATAGTCACATTAAATAAACATGTCAGTGTAACATGTTTATATTAAAGTATATTCATCATAAAAAAGATAACTCTCATTCTAAATTGTTACTGTAAAGCATCCAAGATGTAGTATGAGTTTGGTTTCTTAAAATATATACATATATATGTATATATATACACACAAAGAGAGATGAAGATATATATATACACACACAAACACACAGACACACACACATATACATGAGTAATACGTAAGTCACACAATAACTTTGTGTGCCAACTTGACAGGGTGAATGGATGTGGGGATGAATGGTAGCACACTAAAACTCAGTGTTTCTATGAGGGTGTTTCCAGGAAAGATACAAGGATGTTTCCAGAGAAGATTAGTATTTGGATTAATGTATTCGTCACTTTCCCAGGGCC